>AFGO01000779.1:0-10635 GCA_004335405.1 Nannochloropsis granulata CCMP529
GAGAAGGTAGAGGTGGAGGTGGCTGGGGAAGGATGGGAGAGGAGGATGGGAGGAAGGGCGGGAGAGGGAGGGGAGTCGTGGATGTCGAGGATGCGGGCACATTTGAGTAAGTTGTTGTTAAGAAGGGGTGGGATCGAGGGAGGGAGCGATGGAGGTAGCACTTCTTCTCCACTGATGGAGGGACAAGAGCAAGAGGGGCCGAAGGAGGGAGGGGTTGACGGACAGAGAGATGGGTACTGTGGAAATCTACGGCACAGCAGGTGTGTTGCAGACACCTCTTTCTCGCCTGGCTGCAGCAGCCGTGGCGGCAGCTGCAACAACAGCAGTACCAGGAGTGCGGAAGGGGAGATGGAAGGGGTGATGCGGTGGTGGTGGTCCGGGAGTGCTGACGGCGAGAGTAGCAGCAGCACGGGGGGGTATGGGATTGGAGGGGGAGGAGGAGGAGGACTTTCGGCAAGGCGGGGGAGGTATGAGTACCTCTCGCCTTTGCAATCGAATTCTTTTGTCCCGAGCAAGGAGAATGGAGAAGGTGGCGCAGGGGGAGGTGGGGGTGGAGGTAGGGCGGGGAGCGGCGGGCATGAGACGGTGTTATTGGAGGATCACAGCCACTGGTACCTCCATCCCCTGTCACCGCACACGTCGCCATCGCGGAGGAAGCGGGGGGGAGGGACTAAGGTCCAGTAAGAGAAGGCTGAGAGAGTGGGAAAGGGGGTGGACGCCAATATTATCAAGATACACACACATATATAGATATATTCGTATATACACACACACACACACATATATATATATATATATTCGAAAGACCATGTGCTGTGTTTGTTTTTTGAAAAGGTGGAAGGAAGAGAGAGAATGAAAACAAAAGAATGTGAATGGACAAGAATGTGACCAGAGGATGTGGAAAATCAGCAGCAGCAGCAGCAGCAGCAGCAGCAGGAGGGGAGGAGGAGGCAGAACAAGAGTGTGAGAGAAAAGGGAGAAGAGCGGTTGCACACATCTACTACTAAAGCAGCAGCTACGATATAGCAGCAGTTACAGGTGCAAGAGAATAAAGGAGTAAATAGAGATAAATAGACGTCATTAAAAGTTGACATCGGCGAGTCCGTGTGTCTGTGTCTGTGTATTTGTGTGTAAGCCTCCGCGAGAGATGCTGTTGTCCAGGCGTGCGTCAGTCCTGAGAGGGTCGAAGTCGCTGAGGGCCAACGCGGTGGCACCACACAAGAATGATTTCGCTGTAGCTATAGACTAAATGAAATAGATTAAGTTGTAGACGCTTGTGTGTGGCTAGGTATGCCTTTCTGAAATAGAAAGGAGGAACCAGCGGGGAAGAGGTGAACGCAAGCCTCAAGAAGCTGCGACGCTTTTCTCCTCGAGCCCGACCTCACAGCATCTGCCCAAAAACGCCTTAGCGTGTAGGCATCCGTGTCTTGAACAAGAAGAAAGGAAAATAGAAAAAGAAAAGAAAAGATCAGACGGCAAAACAAAGGGAGAAAACGAAGGAGGGGGGGCGGCCACTCTCTGGCTCTCTCTCTGTTTGCGTTGCACGTGGCAACGCGATGAGGACAGTAAGAATGGGCTCTGAAAGAGGCTATGACATGTGTGGTTTTGATAGTCCTGTTTGCAGCTTCTCCAATCATTTACTTTGTTATCGCTTCTCTTGATTCATTTCTTTTGAGGGCACCCGGGGAGGGTTTTAAATGGTGCGTGCCGAAGCAGGCCGACAATGCACCGTGCAGAGCATTATACACTCCCCTGGCAGGCAAGGCGCCCAGGTTTTATGCTTTAATATAAAAAACTCACGTAATCCTCCCCCCCCAATCTTTTCCTCCTCATTTTCATACGAGCTGTTTTCAATTGGATGTTACTCCCTCATTTCATTTCTTCCCGACACCGCTGGCACCGCCACCGGCTAGGAGCCCTTCAAAGAAATTGCGGATTTGTGCCTTGTCACTTCCCCCGCCCCCATCGCCCGCCGCCGCCGCGCTCACCACCGACGATACTGATGGCGTCGGCTTTGATCTGCTGGAGCTGGTGCTTGAGCTCTTGGTGCTGCTGCTACCGGTGTTGCTCTTACTGCTGCTGCTGCTGCTACTGCTCTTGGTGCTTCCCTTGCTGGCTCCTCGTGAAGATGCCTTGCCCTTGTCCTCCCCAGTCGTCCGCGGCGTCGTTGCAGTGGACCCGGCAGGAATCTCAATATTCTCGCCAGCCACGTCGAGCCGCTGCATCTGCTGTTGCTGCTGCACCAAGAGCTCCTCCAACCACGCCCGCGTAGGACTCGCGTCCTCCTTGCTGCCCTGTTCATTTCCCTTTTCCTCTTCTTCTTCCTCCTCCCCCACTACTGGCATACGCACCCCCTTCGGCGGGACCAGAATCTGGGAAAATGTCGCAGATGCTGGCCACGGCAAGCTCTGGGGTGACAAAAGTTTCCGTACAATCTCCTCCGAATCCCATCCTGCAGGGACGAAGAGGGTCTCTCGGCGACGGGCTTGTGCGTGGAGAGAGAAGGGGAAAAGTTCCGGGTAGAGGCGGTGGAGGATGTAGTGTTGGAGGAGCAGGCAGTTGGTGTCCCGGGTGGCGGAGACATAGACCAGGGCCGCCCCGTGCTTCAGGCAAAAGGAACGGAGGTATTGCTGGAGGAACTGGCTGCGTTGCTCATCTTCGAAGCTGTCGGGGGCGTGGACAAGGTCGGCTTGGAGGCCTACTACGATGAGAGGGACGCCAAGGTTCTCAGTCAGGACGCCGGGAGGGAGCGAGGAGGGACTAAAGCGCTGAGAGGAGACAGTTCTGCTTCTGAGGGGTGAGGATTTGTGAACTCGGAACACCGGAACCTCCTTGTCTCCGTCTTTCCCCTCCTCCTCCTCCTGCTGCTGCTGCTGCTGTTGCTCGTCCTGTGGTTGCTCCTTTTTCTGCTGACGCCACTGCATAGACGTAGAACTACCGCCGTAGCACTTGGAGAGGTAAGCCGCCAGCCGTGCTTTGCGCATGATTTCTTCCTCGTCTTCCTCCCTGTCTCCTTGCCGTACTCCTCCTCTTCCTCCCTCCCCACATCCCGCCTCGGCAAGCACGGCTTTCAAAACCCCCACCCATCGCTGCAGAGCTACTTCACATGCCCAAGGTCGGGTCAAATCTACCCCAATCATGCAGACAGTGCGTTGCAAGGCTTCATCCCGTGCGGCTGCTTTCGTTCCCTCCCTCGCCATCCCCGTCTTCGTGCTCTGGTCGCCGTCATTCCCCCCAGCCTCCTTGTCGCAGCAATCCTCCTGGGAGGCATTGAACGCCACTTGCAGCAGAGTTTTGTGGCTAGGGTCACTAAGGGACCATATATTTATGCGCGCCGCCGATTCCATGTCGTCGTCATCGTCGCTGCCACCCGCTTCAATGTCGTTATTACGTCGCAGGCGAGTAGCTGGAGACGTACCACGCTCACTCGTTTGTGCGCTCCCCCTTCTGCCACTGTTGCTACCGCTACTGCTTCTCTCATCCCGCGCCCCGCCCGGGGCATCAAAGTAGGAGTAGGAAAGCAGGGGCAGACTGCACTCTTCCCGGCCGGCACCAAGACACTCCTGCTTCTCCTCCTCAATTGTCGCTCTCCCCGCTTCTATCCCCTCCCCCACCATGGACGCCTCTTTGTCTGCATGTTTGGAGGGTGCACAAAAACGTTTCACCAAGCGGGTTTTGCCTACTGCATCGCCCAAGAAGAGGACCGTCCCTCCTTTTAGTTTTGGCTGGCCTTTCGAGTTGGCGGCGGCCTCGGCAAGCAGCGCCGCCCAATGTTGTTGTTGTCGCTGCTGCGGGATGCTGCCGATGCCTCCTGCCAAATTGGACATGATGCCCGTGAGGAAATTGTGCCTGTGGTGGTTTGTGTGTGCGGTCAATCGTTGCTTGTGGGCTGCGGAGCGGCTTGAAAGCAAGTCGGCGATCACACAAAGACTCGTCGGACAACCCGGTAGTACCGGCTTTTGGGCTGGGCTTAAAACGTGAATGTTTCAGTAATTATGGACTATAATCACATTGTTGAATTCTACTTGTCAAATACTCAAATGCTCCTAATCTGTATACACTAGTGTGGTCATGAAAGGTGACATATTTCAGAATAAATGCCCTTGGAAACTGATTCGACGAACAACATATGAAGCAAATCAAGGCGTGATGACATGTCCTATATTTTCTGGGGGGCAAACCTCGATGTAAGGTACTGTCTCATGTGTTTTCATGTAGCAAACACTCCCTCTTCTTACCCTCCATTCTAATCCCCCTCTCTTGCTTCTATCACCTCGCCCTCCTTTGCCTCAAGTGACCAAGAGAGGAATGAATCCTTCCGCAGGATGTGGAGAACACATTTCACTTGTTCAGAGGAAAAAATATTCATATAATGGGTCAAGGAAGGAAAAAAAAGAAAAAGAAAGAAAGAAGATAAGGGGGAAAAGGGGGGAATTCATTTCCTTTATGCATGGCATTGTAGGCATGCTATGCGCCCGTCAGGGGCCTCTGATACACCCCCTGTGTGATTATCTTGGGTATCTTCCGCGCCCCATTTTTGGCAGAGTAATTCGCCAAAAAATGAGCTGAGGGGAATCAATCAAGGGCGTCATCTATGATTGAAAGCGCCCCATTTGAGTCGATCCGCGCCCAAATTGGCACCTTTGGGCATGCATTAATATTGATAGGAACGGCCGCAAGAGCCAGGAATCAAAATTAAGGTAGTTCATCAATGGTTTGAGGGCTGGTAAGCGCCTAAGCTTGGGCCATCGCCAACTGACTGTGCACGTACCTGCCCAAAAGAGACGAATCAAGCAAGTGCCCCCGGCATCCAGTGCCGCGCGGGGCCGCGTGCCGAGCTGCCCACTCAGAAGTGGCGCTGCAGGGCCTGCGGGCTCCGACATGGAAGGAGCTTGGAGCTTTAATTTCCTGCCCAATCTTGAGAGATGATCAGCAAAGTAAATATGCTCCATCGCTGATGGGGAAAAAAGACCTTACTCGACGTCGCTTGGCCTCCTCGCACTTGCTCATTGCGGCACTCATCACACAGCCCCCCCCCCCTACGCCATGCTTGCTCTCTTTTAGCCAGGCCTGGTCAGTGTGCTTTGCTTGTCCCGGCCACATTTGCAACACCCTCATCGCCAATCGCCCAAAACGCGTACCACCTTACGGGCATGTCCCGCCGTCGAAGCTACATGTTTTTGTTTGTAAACGCTTAGCTTCTTATTGATTTCGCCTCCTTTGGTAGGAATTTGGTTGCGCTTACATCTTGTCTTTTTTTCAATTCGATCAGCGATGGAGCGTAAGAAGCTAAGCGTTTACAAACAAAAACATGCAGCTTCGACGGCGGAGCACTGTTCCACGTGCTCGCGAGAACATTGAACAACAACTTCAAGAAAATGACGGACCACTGGAATGCCCTCGTCATCGATGTAAGTGGCTGGTGGGGAGAATTTGTGTGGGCACGTGTGGTGGTGCGTCAGCCTGGACTGATGCTGATGTACTTTGATATCTATTACAACACAGAAAATCGTGGAAGGAGGCCAGGAGCCACGTCGGCACGACCAACACCTTGGGACCTAGATGGGGCAGCTGCTTCGCAACTACGGGGACCATGTTTTGCAGGTGTCTCGGAGGGAAGGCGGCAGGCCTGCAGGGGTACCTCGTCTCCTTGAAGATGAAAGCGAAGAGATGCGCGAGGCAAGGGTGGCGGTGCTTGCGGAGGACAGGGCGTTGCAGCACGAATTGGTCACCAGGCTGGGTACGCGGGGCAACTTGCCGATCCCTCGCGAGCCAGTGTCCACTGCCCCGCCCACATTGACCCCTGCTGTGCGGCATCAACTGTATGCCGACATGCACCGCAACTTGATGCCCCCGCGCATTGACTCGTACCTGAACCACCAGCCGCCAGCACTGCCTCCGCACCGCAGCAGGCGAAATGGGTTTCGCAAGATTTGCAAAAAGCCTCGTTTGGGACCCCCCCATAAAAAAGGAAAACATGGCGGGGTTGGAACATGTTGAAATGCACAGGAATAGAACGATGAAGAAGGATAACAATTTGTTGGGTAGACAGGAAACAAATGAGCGAACGAATTCACGTCACGCAATCTTCATCCTTCGATCGGTTCCTTTTTTGCTTTTTTGTCATTTCCCCCTAGACACTCATTACTAGGACATCATCATCGACCCCTCTCTCCTCTTCACCTCACTTCCACTCATGACGATGCCATGCCCGCAAACACAGCCCGTTCATCATAATGATACTTGGGCAGCTTCGCCCGCCGCTCCTCCATCGACTCCGCTTCCTCCGCGTACACCAATTTCAAATCCTTCCCTGCCGCCGCAGCCGTCGCAGCAGCAGCAGCCTCCGACGCTGCACCTGACGATGTGCTAGTAGAAGAAGCAGCAGGAAGACCAGACGAAGATGGGGATGGCTCAGAGGAGGGGCCGCCAGCGCCGAAGCCAGCGACGGGGAACAAGGGTCGAGGCATCCCACCTGGGAGACCATTGGAAGGTGGGCCGGGAGGAAGCATACCGGGACGAGGAGGGGGTCCAGGCGGAACCATAGCGGGGTTATGGGGGTGTGGATGTTGTTGGTGTTGTTGCATCATCATCTGCTGTTGCTGTTGTGGGTGCATTTGTTGCTGTTGCTGCTGCTGCTGTGGGTGCTGCTGGTGCTGCTGCTGGCCAGGAATGTAGCCTCCCCCACCCAATGGCCCACCACCCATCCACCCCGGAGGTCCCTGTGGAGGGAAACCTCTTGGTAGCGGCAGCTGCTGCTGAAACGGAAACATCCTCGGGGGCATACCACCTTGATTTTGCATCATCATCATTCCCGGCGGGCCCATCCCACCCATCATCCCTCCTGGCGGCATCTGCCCCCCCTGCATTGGCGGACGGGGAAAGCCTCCTTGTTGAAACCCCGGCGGGCCACCCATACCGGGGGCAAACGAACCGCTCGGCGGAGGAGGCATGTTCGGCATTTGACCATACATCCCGTTGGCTCCCCCAGGTCCACCCATGCCGGGAGGAAAGCCTTGCATCCCCATCCCTGGTGGCATTCCGGGAGGGAGAGGAGCCATTCCGCCCCCGTCGCCATCCACGCCGTTCCCTGCCTTCTGCTGTTTCTTGGCGGTGCGCTCCATCCGAAATTCTAAAGGGATGCCTTGCATGCCGAATACTTCCACGTCTACCGAGTCCCGGCCTTCCTTGGCCCCGGGGACCTTTTTCAGGGTCTCCTTGTGGACTTGCGCCACGTGAATGACCATCCCGCTCGCCGAGGTCAGTTTCCGTGGGCACAACTGGCACTTAAAGTGCTTGTTCTTCTGGTGCAGGAGCAGGGTGGCCTCGTCGTCGAAGGCACGGTCGCAGTAGTAGCACCAAATGTCTGGGGCCTCCTCCCGCTTGAGGGATGACTTCTTCTTTCCCATGGTGCTTGCGTGTGTTTATGGAGGGGGAGAGAGGCGTCGCTGCGGCTAGGACTGGACTGGCCGACGACAAAGATGACGGGCTAAATGTGCCTGTTGATGGTATGGGGCGGTGGAGGGACCGGTGCTTCTGTGAGACTCGGGGATGGGGGTAGTGCTTGGTCCTAGATTTGATGATGATGCCATGAATGGTGTTAGGGGTGGGGGTTGGAGTTTGGTGAGTGAGATTGTAGAAGACCGAGACCCGCCGTCGCGCTGACCTGAGTGCCTGCCCTTGTTGTAGTCACCCTTCTGCTGCCTGAGAGTGTCGATGGGGTAGCGTGTGTGGTTGTGTCGGGCCCCGCACAAGCCCGTTACTGTCATCGATGATGCGAAGCGCCCTCTCTTCTTCGCCAGGCCTCGCCGGAGACTCAAAATTCCCTGTCTCTCGAATTTCATTTACACCCATCTCCCCCTCATAGGTTTGTTCTCCGGCACCACCTCCCTCAGCCAGGCGAGCAGGGGCAAGCAGCCATGTCGGCGAGACGCAGGAGCAATGCGGGAGGAGGAGATGGAGGAGGACGCAGGAGCAGCCTTGGCGTCGAGGCCTTCGAGGCCTCACCAGCGGCCTCCCCTGCTGTCCCACAGCGCCGCCTGGGCTTACGTGCCCGTGACTCGGGCGCTTTTGACTTGGGCTTGCTACAGCCGGACAGCGAAGAGAAGGAGGATAGCCAGGTGGCTGATGGCGGTGGTGGTGCGCCGCTGTTTGCGTTGGACGAGGAGGAGGGGCAGAACGTCAAGGCCAGCCATATTTTGGGGTCCGTGTTTGTGTTCGCCCTCTTTAGCATGCTCTGCTACCTCATGCTCTGGAACGTGTCTACGGTCAGTAATGATCTCACCAACCCCTTGATAATGCGGCATGGGCACAACGGCACGTCGTTGACAGCAGGCGCGGGGGTACTGGCGGAGGTGGGAGTGGACGGGGCGATGCTGCAGGACTGGGCCAGCGACCAAGTGGTGAAACAACTTGTCGAGGAGGAGCTTTTAAAGCGGATGAAGGAACAGGACGCTAAGAATGCAGAATTTCAGCAGGGGTTGTGGAATGTGACCCAATTGATGGAGAATGTGGCGAAGAAGTCCGAGCTGTACGCGGACGCGGGGGCGGCCGCTGGTGCTGTTGCGGCTAGCAACGTCCGGTCCAAGACGGAGGTTGTCCTCCAAGAGATTGAGTTGCTCAAGGCACAAATCGCGGCGGAAAAGGAGGAGGATGAGCAGCGACAGCGGCGTTTGGAGGATGAAAGGACCAAGGTGATTGAGCGGTACGAGGAGCAGAAACAGAGAGCAGATGTGGCGGTGGAGAAGCTGCAAGAGAAAGTCAATAGTTTAGAAGCGGCCATTCAGTTCGACAAAAACCAAACGGCCCTGATGGAAGAAAAGCTTGCATCGCTTGCCTATAGTATCAGCAACTACGAGCACACCACCTCTGAGCAGGTGCAAGGTTTGGGGGCATCGGTGCGTGAGCTCAAGATGGAGAAAGAGGAGATGCTGAAAGAAGCACGTGTAACTGTTGAGGGCATGTTGAAAGACTTGACCACCGACCCCCTGGCGCTTGTGATGGAGCAAGCGATTGATGCGAGGAAGACTGCGGCGATTGAGGAGTTCAATTCGTTGAAAAAGCATTTGGACGAGGTGCGTTTGGATATGGCCCAGCTGGCGGCTCAGACTGTCACGCGGGTAGAGGAGATCCATGCCATGCGGGCGTTCTCCATCTCCACAGCTGGCAAGGCGGAGGCGGAAGAGGATGAGGAGGGGGAGAAGGAGAAGGAATGGTGCGAAGAGAGCAAGGCAGCGGAAGCAGCAGCATTGGCATTGAGACAGGATATGACGAGGGAGTGGAAGGAGGCAAAGGAAAGTGCCAAGAAGGCTGCTGAGACCATCGCGGCGCAGAAAGCAGCGTTAAACATCGACATGCAGGAAGCGAAGAATGTCCGTGCTGAACTTGCCGCCGCTGTTGCTGCCGCCGCTGTTGCTGCTGCTGCTGCTGCGGCTTATGGTACTGCTGGTGGTTGTAGTAGTGGTGGTGGTGTTAATGAATGGTCAGAGGAGTTGCGTACCAAGATTGAGTGGCTGGAGGCGCTGGAGGTGAAGAACGAGCAGGCAAGGATAGATACCAAGCACAACTTAGAAATCAATGAGGAGCTCAAGTCGCGCCTAGCGCAGATACAAGCCGAGAGGGAGGCTGAAGCAAGTATATCCATAGCAGGAGCAGGAGGAGCAGCAGGAGCAGCAGGAGCAGCAGCAGCAAGAGCGCTGACAGAAGAGGAGGCGTTGATCATCGTTCGGGAGGAAGTAGAGAAGGCAGAGGAGCGTATTAAAACCCTGATCGTGGTGATAGAAAAAGAAGAAGGAGGAGCAGCAGCAGCAGCAGCAGCACCGGGGAGACCGACCCTCCAAGAACTCGAAGGCCTTGTGGAGTCTAGAGTCGCGCCCCTGGAAACAAGCTTGCAACGCGTCAAGGAAGACCTTCGTCTCCTCTATGCCGATAACACAGGCATGATTGATTACGCTGCCGAAGCCTCCGGCGGGAAGGTCGTTCCCCACCTCTCCTCTCCCACCTACTCCAGCCCTCGTCAACTCGTCCCCACAGACTTTCTTCACTCCTTCGGCGCCAATGCACACATCGGGAAACGCGACGGTGTCATTAAGCCAGGCGTGAAAACCCTGGGCGACTGCTGGCCCTTGCAGGGCAGAAGTGGATTCCTGACCGTGCAGCTGGAAACTGCCCTCAATGTCAGTCATGTCTCTGTCGAGCACGTTGCAAAAGGCGTGACGAAGTACCCTGGAACGGCTCCGAGGCGCTTTCGGGTGTTGGGAAGAAAAAGCACACATATGGCCGAACAGCCACTGGTCTTGCATAGCCGGGAGAATTTCGTCTACGACATTTACGCAGACAGGCTTGTGCAGACATTCGCGTTGGACCAGGGGATGGATGGAGGGAAGGAGGGAGGGGGAGAGGAAGGGTTTGGTGTGGTGACTCTTGAGGTGTTGGATAATTGGGGGAATAATGAGTACACGTGTTTGTACCGGCTGAGAGTGCATGGGGTGCCGGTGGGACAGAAAGGGGGAGGCTTAGAGGAAGTGCTCGAGGATGGAGGGGTGGAGGTTGTGGTGGAGGAGGGGCAGCAGCCGCACCCACACCAGCAGCACTACCAGTAGCAGCAACAACAACAACAACAACAGCAGCAGCAGC
>AFGO01000072.1:0-12357 GCA_004335405.1 Nannochloropsis granulata CCMP529
GCCCCCACCTCCCCCTCCTCCTCCTCCTCCTCCCCCCCCAGGGTATTATAATCAGTGAGAGAATGTGAGGCTGAAACACGCTGTTGTGTCAATGGAAAAGGCGTGCTTGGGCGAGCAACAAAGGGAGAAACAAAAAGAAAGAAAGGCCGAAAGGGCAAAACAATGTGAGAACAAGATTTGAACGAGACGGACGTATATCTCCTTTTAGTCTCTTATTATTACATTTGCTCACACTTCTACTTCTCGTTGTATTCCACTCTCCAGCAAATCGGCCAGCATGGCATCCACCTCGCCCAAATCCTCACTCAACAACCCCCTCTCCTCCAGCAGCCTCTGGCGCATCGCGGGGCCCCGTTCCGCAAATGTACTCGCAATTTCTTCCAAAAACGGAGCCACGGCGGACGTACATCCAATGAGTGAGAAACAACTAGCCCCTGTAGAGTCCGCCACACGCTGTTTTCGCCCCGGGCACTGAAAGGAGAGGGGGGAAGGGAGTCGATGGACGGGTAGCCCGGTGGAGGAGACAAAATTGAGATGAGGTTGAAACCAAGGGTAGTATTTCAGGGCCTCGTCGAGCGAGCCGCGCACGGTATGCACCGAAAGGGGTAGGCCATATATGCTGGCGATGGCTGTGAGACGCCGTCGTCGGAAGGGGTTGTCGTTCTCCCTGGCGCCGCTGCTGCTGCCTCTCATTTTTGGCGTCCCTGTGATCCTTGCGCGCGGGGCCAAGGAGATCAAGTGGCCCAGAAATCCAGTGTTGGGGAGGCCAGCGCTATCAGTGCTACTTCTGTTGTTGCTACTCGTGCCTTCGTCTGCTTTTGGTCGAAGTAAGTGGTCCAGCGCCCCTCGAGACGTAATCGTCTCTCCCTCTTTCCCTGCTCCCGCCCGCGGGAAAGGCAGTCCTAGCTCCACCGCCGCCAGACTGCAAGCTCCTGAGCGAATCCCATGCATCCACTCCCGCATATGACAACTGCCCACATTGCCCCCTTCACCTTCTGCTCGGTACACGCCCGAGACGGCTTCGAGCGCCGCGGCCTGCAAAGCGCTGCTGCGGTAGACATCAACAACACCACCCTCCCCCCTATTACTAGGAGAGGATGAGGGTTGGACAGCGTCCATCGCAGACGGTATCAGCAAAGCTCCTGCCTCTAGCAAGGCCTTAATGCCGAGCGCCGCGTCAGCCACACGGCTGGCGTCTTGCTCGCGGGAAGCGGTGTAGAGGGGGGGGGTATAGGCGTAGCACGCTAGGGCTCCCCCACCCACCTCCTCCATAAATTCCTCGGCGGCGCTCACCCCCAACCCCAAGGCAGGTCTCGCCAGGTCCAGCAGAAGATGTAGACCTTGGGGGGCATCGCATTCTTCGAGCAAGCGGTGTAGTTGGTCTCCACCCCGGCCAGCCCCCAAGCTTCCGCTCGCCTTGTTGACATTGTCGTCTTCGTACTCTTGCACCACTACACAATTCCGCGTCACGTCTAAGGGAGCTCCTCGCCACGCCGCGGACCAGCAATTGGGGTTTGGGAAGAAGGAAGACGGTGATGGCTTGCCCTGAGCCTCTGTGGACGGCTGTTGCCGTGGTCGTGTCGCGGGCGACGCAAGGTGGTGGACCTCAATCGCCCCGTCCCAGGGTAAGGTCGCCTTTTCCTTATCTAGCTCCACCGTCGACGGAGGCTGTTGCGGCTGGTTGTGCTGGTAGGGTCCTCGGAAGGGGTCGATTTCTTGAGCCACGTCAAAAAGAAGGAGACGTGGATTGCCCGCCTCGGTCAGGACTTTGCTGCGCCGCCGGAATCGGGTCTGCGGCGGATGACGGGCGCCTTCCTGGCCATTCTTGTGCTCGCACTCATCCCCCTCCACCACCGGGTCCTCCACCTGCATGTTCCAAAAATTGGTCCCGACCCAGTTGGCATAGGGGCCGGCTTGGATGGTCAGGACCTCCTTCATGGCTGGGTAGCTTTGGGAAGTATGGCAGGTCGAAGTCGGGCGTGGATGCTGCTTTCAGAGATGATGTGAGAACATAAAAAAGTGTGAAGTGTGGCGCGATGAACCAAGACCTGTGTTACCTTGACGAACATGTGCTTATGCGAAGAGTGGAGTGTGGCATGGTTAAGTGCATTTTTAGGGCGCTGGAAATGCGTGGGTCGTGCTGGAAAAGCTGTTGGGCTTTTTGCGTGCCTGTCTTGTGAAGCTGTCCGATGATGTGATGTGCATCACATAGGATTATGATGATGAGACCAAAACCACCATACCGCTTTTCCCTCCTTGCGTGTCAGTGTCCACACAGGACGAGGATTTGTTGCCGTGGTCGCGCTGGTGGTTCGGCAGGCTAGGTTAGGTCGACTAGTAGCTAACAGCATTAACCCCACCGACCAGGGCCCGCCTCACACACGCTACCACGTTCAGGTCGCACTCCACGCTCTGCAGCCGGCATGGACCCCCCCGCACCTCGTCCTCCAGCGGCAGTGGCGACCAATGACGTACAACCCGCTCCTCCTCCGTCCTCATCGAGAACGGCGGGCCTGGAGCAGTCGGCCTGGACTGCGCAAGAGAAACGCGTGCTCGAATCGGCGCGGTATAAGCAACTGCAAAGCTATGCTGGCAACACGGCCTTTGAGCTCGGGTGCCTGGAGCGCCAAATCATTGCAGCAGTTGCTCCGGAAAAATCCCTCTCCTACGTAGTTGGCCGCATCCAGGAAATCTACGACGAGATCCGCAAGACCAAGTGTGACATGATTCAAGGCGCTCCTGCCTTGCGCATGGGCAAGCAGAAATGCACCAACGCCAATTGTGATAACGAAGACCCAAACGAGTTCATCCCCAGTCGCGGTGGAGCCGTGGCATGCAGGCGCTGCGGGGACTGTCAGTCTGATTACGTCATTCACGAGGGCGAGATGTACCGCAACTTCACTGGGGAGGAGGACCGTTCGCATCACGGCCCGGTCCTGAACCCATTGTATTCGGCTTCGTATAATTTGGGCACGCAATTTACGGGCTTGCGGGGCCAAAAACGCAACACGGGGCGAGAGACAGACTTCAGCGTCAGCAATATTGGTCGGGACGCTGCCGCTGTTGGGGGGGCGTTGGCGACGAGGGTGGAGTATAAGGATGATCAGAAATCGAAGGCTTTCCGGATTATGAGAGAGCAAGGGGCAAATCTAGCTTTGCATGGATTGGTGCGAAAGAAGTCCTCGGAACTTTTTGCGGCTTACCGTGATGCGCGTGACCGGTTGTATGATTTTGATGCTGTAGTGGCTGCGTGTTTGATTGCGGCCCATTTGGAGGTGTTGGTGGAGGAAGGGTCAGATGGGAGTCGGGCGACCTTTGCGTTTGCGTGCCCGGCGTGTGGCTTGACCGGATTTACTGCGAAGCGGGACGCGGATAAGCATTGCGTGGTTAGTAGGGGGGGCAGCTACAGTAGTAGCAGCAGTGGTGGCGCCAGCAGTAGTAGTGTTGAGGGACTGCCAGGCCTTTCAGGAATGGGTTCAGAAGGGGAGGGAGTAGGAGGAGTGTTGGGCACCCGTAAGACGAGCAGCGAAGTAGGGGAAGACCCGGAGGTTTACAAATTGAATCTCGCTGAGACTCGTCGGTTGCTGTTGTGGGTGTCGCAAGGTGCACCTTATCAAGTGACGGCTGTGGATGGGATATGTGAGGGCTTGCAGGCGGAGCTTAAGTCTCTGGCCGGGAAGGGAAACGACTCGGAGGATGAGGACGAGGAGGAGGTCGAGAGGGAGGAAATGGGGTGGAATACGTCTGGGAAGATGGAGCGGGAGAGTGACTACAAGGCGGGTCAGTTGTTGATTATGGCTAGCCTCAAGGTGCTGACCGGGTGGTGCGGGAATGATCAGGAGGCGGGTCGGCTTTTCCATGACTATTTACAAGGTGTGAAGAAGCGAAAGAGTGAGCGGGATGCGTTGCGGGAGGAAGAAGAGCAGGACCGGAAGCGCCGGCGGCAACATGAAGAGAAGCCAATTTTTCAGGAGCTGGCTTTTCCTGGTAAGACTAATGGCGGGAACAGCAGCAGAAGCAGCAGCAGTAGTAGCAGCAGTAGTAAAAGTAGTAGTAGTAGTAGTAACGTTGTTGGCGGGCAGCAGCATGCCTCCTCGTGAGTGTCTGAGAAAGTCCAAGGCGAAGAAACGTCAATTAAGTGGCTTGTAATTGTAAATAATGCCGAGAAGGAAGGGCCAAAACAAAGCAAATCAACAACGTGCACTTTAAGTAGCTTACTCGAATTATCCGTCTGCCTGCTTTTACCATGATGATGACTTTGCTAGCCTCTTGTATGTAAGTTTGCATAGATCTTCTTTTCTTTGTGATGAATGTGAAATGAGGGGTCAAACATCTCTTCTTTCGCATTCGTCTCCTCGCTCACACTACATCGACTATGATTCTGGCGCCAGAGTATCGTATCTCCCCCTTTTCCAAGCCCTCGTTTCGAGTCATGTATGTACAACCCCTTCCCGTCTCTCTTTCTGATTCTATATTCTTGTCTTCTCCCACCATCAGGTGTATGAGCTATTGTGCAAGCGGGCTCGCGTCATTGATGCTGCATCTCTTTTGGGGTTGTGGTAGGCCACAGGGTTTTACTCGACGGTGTGGGCTAAACGTTTCCTCGGGTGCGACGTTGTAGAGGACGATTTGAAAAATGGTGTTGATGAGGGAGGGGGAGATCTTAGAGACGATGCCTGCCGTCACCAACGAAAAAAATGTTACGAGGGTGTACACCAACAGGCCCACGATCTTGAATGCCGCCCGATTCGTTCCTGAGAACTCCCACACCCAGTCGCTCGGCGTCAAGTACTCGACCAAAAGTCCGCACAGCATGGTCCTATTAGATGTTATAATTTCGTTGAGTTCTGGCTGTGCGGAGGGGATGTCGAAGGGATTGTGAGGCTAACGCAGCCAGGCGGATTTGGACTAATTGTATGACAGCGACAGAAGGGCGAAGATAGATTGACCTTTGTTTGACTTGAAAACGTGTGACCAAGAGCGCGTGCTTGTGGTATCTTTTGCGCGACACGTGCTTTCGTAGGCTGCTTGTATTTAGGGGCGTGACGTCCAACACTCCACACGACGCCTTTGATTTCTCGGGGACTAAAAAATATAGCAGTATACCGCGGGTCGGTATGACAGCTGACTTGGGCACACACGTTGACAGAACTCCTGTCTGGCCTCGACAGCCCCTTGTACAAAATAAGTAAATATCCTGGTTCCCCTTAAAAGGGCGGTGCCACTCCACGAGTTATTGTGTCTGCTTGCTCGACCTCTGTCTCCGATACCTAGCAGGCAATTTGTACTGCAAGAGAAGCAGGAGACAGGCATTTACACATCGGGTAATTTGCCTCTTTGATCTCATATCGCAACCCCACCAACACTCATCTCTCGATCACACATGCGCATCTATACATGCTCCTCCCGACGACGCTCAAGGCCCGGCGACATTATCCCCTGTGACATCCTCCTCCCCTTCCCTTCCCTGTTCCTTGACCGCCTTCTCTCCTGCTGTCGTCTTGCCATATGATGGCGGTAGCACCCGCTTCGTCCTTGAGACCCACCTCCATACATTGGAGGATACACATCTTGCGCGTCCTGCAGCAGCAGAATGAGGAGGAGACCCAGCCTTTTCGTGGCATCATTCAGAGCTGTAAGTGCCTTCATCCTCGGATTATCCTCTTCCTCTTTCCCTTCGAGCAGTGACCACCCTTGACGTGAGACTCCCTCAGTTTACTTATTTGTTGTATGCGTGATTTCGAATGCATCAAGTATGACTGCATGCCTTGGATCTGTCTCTTCAGCCTTACGGAATAAGGCTGCCTCACAACAATTCATAATGTCCCCCCTCATCCACTCACATACCTCAACGACAGATACACAAATCGCCCGGCAAAACCAGGCCCTTAAAATCCACTTGGAGCACTTGGAAAAGGAGGTGGTCATCTTGCGGCATGAAGCGGCGGAAATCAGCGGGAGTAGTGCGAGAAGCGGGGCTGGGACGGGGGAAGGTAAGGAGGACCAAGTCCGAAAACTGCATCGCAAAGTCCTGCGCCTCCAGGAAGAACTTACGGACAAACTCCGTCTCGAGGTGCAGGGAACAACATGCCAGCTCCAAATGAGCAAGGAGATCCAGGATTTGTTTCAGAAATGGCAAGCGGCGCGGGCGGAGTCCGAGGCTTTGAAGATCGAGGTGGAGGGGCTGCGGGAACGGGAGCCGGCATTCGTAGCACAGGCGGCCATGGCGACAACAGACCTGGAGGTCGTGCAAGGCGAGTTAGGCCGCGCGCGGCTGCGGTTGGATACGTTGGAAAAGGAGTGCACGAGACTGCGTGCTCAGAACGAGGAGTTGATTCAGCGGGTGGTGGGGGAGAAGTCGCGCAATGCCGAGGAAATGAACCGAATGACTGAGCTGGTGGAGCAGATGCGGGTCCAGCTCAGAGCACAGGGCGTACAGGTCGGAAGTCAACGGAGTATGAATAGTGAAAAAGAGGACTTGGCGGTGACTTTCCAGTCGCCTGGGCGAGAGGAACTGCCTTCGCGGTGCTACCAACAGTTCAAGGCACACGCCGCGGATGTCAACGACGTGGCGTACAATGAGACAGGCGCCTGGCTGGCCACCGCGGGCGGAGACGGCAATGTCCGTGTGTGGGAAGCAGGGACAGGTCGCCTCAAAACAACGATGCAAGGCGCGGACGTGATGCTGGGGTTAGATTTTCGGGGGGATTTTGTGGTGGGGGGAAGTAGCGACCACACCTGCAAGCTGTGGAGCGTGGCTTCCGAACGCGTGCATCGCACGTTTGTCGGGCATTCAGGTAACGTTTACGCAGTCAAGGTGGTGGCGGGGGATGGGCGTGCAATTCTAAGTGGAGGCGCGGACCGAACTATCCGCTTGTGGGATGTAGGGAGAGCTAGCTGCAAACAGATCTTGCGGTCGGGCTCGACGTGTAATGGGTTGGACATAGGCGTGGATGGTCATTTGCCGGTCTCAGCGCATCAGGATGGAGGTCTTCGTGTGTGGGATCTACGTGCTGGAAACCCTAGTATGATTGTGCGGGCTTTCGAAACGCAAGCGACCTCGGTGCAGTATGGGCAGAATTTCACGATGCTTGCCAACTCTCGTGATAATGTCATTAAAATTGTCGACACGCGGACGTTTGAGACCCTCCATGTACTGCGCCAGGAGGATTACCGAACTTTTCTCAATTGGTCCCGGGCTTGTTTTTCCCCTTCAAGTGCATATGTGGCTGCGGGATCTGCGAATGGGCAGTTCTTCATCTGGGACGCCCTCACAGGTGATGTGAAGGCTACCCTGAGTGTCAACGCAGTGCCATCGTTGAGCGGCAGTAGGGGAGGGATGGGGATGAGGAACAAAATTCTTTCCAGCTCGCATGATGGTGGTAGCAGTAACACTAGTAGTAGTGCCAGTGGTATGGCGGGGAGTGGAGGAGGGATCACGAATTGTGCATGGAAAGGGCAGCAATTGGCGACATGCACCAAGGGCGGGGACGTGTGTCTGTGGAGATGAGGCATGACGAGTGCTTTTAAATTGTGTAGACAAATGTAAATAAAAAGAGGGAACAAAGTAGCATGAGCTCAAAATAAATTTTGGTGTGTCGCTTTAATCAACACGCTTGATGTTTTCTTAATCCTTCCTTAGTCTCTAAAGATCCTCATTCAACACCATAGCTACAATGCCCTCAGTCCGAGAGCAATACATTGAGCGCCGCCTGTAAATCCCCCTTCTCTTGGACCAACACCTGTTGGGCTTGTGCCTTTGGAAACCCCATTTGGACCAACTGGGCAATTTTGACCTGGTCGGTGTAGGCAGGCGCGATCGGCAAGGCTTGAGCTTGCTCATAGGAAGGGGGTGGCCCCGTAGGAGTAGGGGTGGAGAGCGAGTGGGGGGGAGGAGGAAGAGGCTTGACGGGAGGGAGAGGGGGAGGGACAGGAGGAGAATGTCTGCCACTACCATATTGCGGCTGGTGCGCAAACGGAGGCGCGTCTCCTGGTGCGGCACCGTCCCCTTCTTGCTGCTGCTGGACGTTGAGCTGCTCGAAAAGCTTCCTAGCCATTTCTTGATCATCACTTTCTTGCTTCTCACGATGGGCGGACTGCCCGAGCTCCACCTCAAAGTCACGACGTTGGATATCCTGGGTGTAAAGCTGATCTTCCGCCACCAGCAACAGCTGCTGTATCCGCTTGCTTACCGAGGCATAAAATTCCCGACCTTCCGCCAACTGGGCATGAAGCTCGTGGCACTGCAGCACCCCCGTCTCTAGCTGCTGTACGAGGGCATCTCTTTCCAACAACGCCGGGTCCATCTTCCGCCCTGCTTGAAATCGCTCGTTCTCGTTCAAAATCTCCTTCAGCAGCGGCCCTTGTCCTGCGATCGATGCCGCCAACGCACTCTTTAGCTCCTCCACAGAGGCCATCGCCGGGGGCACGGCCTCCTTCACCAACTCGCCGGCTAACAGTCGTCTCTTTAAGCGCACGCACATTGCATCCGGCTCTGCCTTAATCCGCACCAACAGGGTGTCCCGCTCGTCCAGCAACTGCGCCAGCCGTAGCATGGCCTCCGAGAGGTTCGACGTGTCCACCACCACGGGCGACGATCCCGACGACGGCTGAGCCAAACGCGCATCCAAATTCTGACGCGATTCGCCCAGCAGCACACTAAGCCCATCAAGCTCCGGGGAGCGCAGGCGCGTGGCAAGGTAATCGTCACTCCTCTGGGCAGCCGCAAAAAGAGTCTGGAAATGTGAGACCTCCTTCCATGTAGTAGCCATGAGCTGTGCGGATGGCTCCCCAAATTTATCCCAGGCTGGGCCGTACTTAGCACGGAAGGCGATCTCCCTCGCTTCCTCCTCCTTGAGCGTCTTTTCAATCTTCAAAAATGTCCCCGCAACTTGTCCAGCTGCTTTTTGCAATTCTTCTGCCTGGGCCTGGAGGTCGGGCACGGTTGACTGCTTCTCCCTCAGGCCCTGCAGTTTTTTCCAGGTCGCCTCGGGGAGGCCGGCGGGACTTTCGTGTGCTTGAAGGGACCCAGGCAGACCCACTCTCGCCAGCTGTTGTCGTGCGTCCTTGGACGCTTCCCGACCCTCCTGCTCCATCCCTGCAGCTAGGGCAGCGACCTGCTTCTCAGCCTCGGTCAATGCCTCTTTGATGGCCTTGGGAAGGATGTTGGCAAAGAGGGTGGGCTGCGAGGTTCCAGTGGGTAGGAAAGGGGGCTCAGGCTCCAGGATCTTGACCATACATGCCTTGTTCACAGGCTTGAGCGAGGCCTCGGCTGGCACCGTTTCTAGGTAGATGGTACTGTTGTCCTTCTCTGCCACCGCTTTGTTCTTCACTATCTTGGCCTTCAGCAGCTCGGCTTTCCCAATAATGGCAGGACCCATGCGTTGCCTTGCTGCGGTCTCCAGCACCACATCTATGAAATTCTGGGCCATTCGTAGACGGGTTACCTCCTCTCCGTATCCACTGCCTTTTTCCAGAGCCGCCTCCTTGCAGGCCTCCGCCTGGTAGTACTGCGCTGCGGCCGAGTAAAAGTCTTGCTGGAAACGGAGCGTGATAGGCCAGGAACGGTCCAGCCCTGCGGCCTCCATGGCTGGAGACTCGCCGTGCTTGAGTGCAGTGTTGTACATCTCGGCTGCCTGCGCTGCGAGTCGGGCCACGACAGAGGCTTTCATGCTTGAGCCGGCGCTCCGGTGGTCAACCACGGACTTTTCGTAAAAGCAGGCTTGGGCCTAAGGAGAAGAGTGTGAAAGGACAGAGGAAAGTTGGAAGGAAGTTTGGAGACCGATGAGAACTACGAAGAGCCTTTCTTCCCTCTTCATACGCCTTTACTCAATTTTACGTGCGCACCTGTGCCAACATAATGTTCTCCACCATGAGCAAGCCCTCCTCCGTGAGCTCCGACGGTAGACTACAATTCAGCTGCGAGACAACGTGTTCGCGCAAGTGCTTGAACAGGCCGGCCGCCAACTGGAATTCCCGACAAGCCAGTTTCATCCCCTCGGCCGACGTCCGGTCTGCCGATGCAGCAATGTTGCTCTTGACAGCCCCAATGTTGAAAAGCACGCCTGCCCGCTCAAAGTTCAAGTCCATTTCCGTGGACTTCTTGGTGGGGCGAAACGCGTCATGCCAGGTAAAGGCGACGCGGATGTGATCGGGATTGATGGGAAATATGCCGTGGAGACGGTCCACTTGGGCATAGTAGGCCTGCAGTGTGGCGACCGAGGTGTCCGTGGCAGCGCGGGCTTGCATGGCCATTGTCCGCATACGATCGAGGGCCTTGAAGTCACCCTCCGCCGCCTCAGCTTCATTCTGTACGTGAATGTGCGTAAGAGGATGGGTGAGTGTGGAAGATCCACACTGCTTTTCAGGAGTTTCGGGAACAGTATGCAGAACTGAGGGTGTACAAGGGGCATGAGGTGAGCTGTCCAGCAGACGGAAGTACTCTTCATCTTTCGGTCCTTCTTACCTGGGAATACTCGTTTGAGACATAGACCCGCAGCGGGTTGAAATTCACGCCCGTGCTGCTCTTAAGTGGAATGGGCAGCATGGTATGTGTGTGACTGTGCGGCAGTGGGGGAGGGCACAGGTGAGACGGGATGTTGATCTGGGAATCGAGCCGCCGTGGTTTGCACAAGACTCTTGTCGCCTCCTAGATTGCTTCGCAAACCAAACGCGGGGCGATTCCGGCCATCGCGCATCTTTCCTGATTTCCATTCATGATTGGGCTTATGCGTGCGTCAACGTCGGGCTTCAGTGGATAGCGCGGTGGCGCATAAGACAAGGGGGAAGGTCTCTTCCGTCACGCACCCTTCGCCCGTTTTGAAACGGGTGCGGGCTTCTATGACCTCCAAACCACACCGTGCACCTGGAGTGCACGTGCGCACGCACGGGCTCGAACGAGGAAGAGAAAGGGTATTGTTAGTGTAAATCACGAAGAAAAAAGTTGTGTTCATTCCCCTGGGAGTATATGTTGTTCTGTGGTCCTGAAGGCCAAGAGAAAGCTAAAGCTATACCGGAGTTCTGATCAGAACTGAACTGGAACTGGAACACACACCCTGAAATGCTATTTAAGGTTTGCTATTTAAGTGTTGGCCGCTCCCATCCTCTTCCCACGCATTCACTTTCTTTCCTTGTAGAAGGGTTTGCTACCCTACCAGGTACCTGGAATGGTGCTACAACGGGGCCTACAAATACCATGGGATCAAATTCCAAGGGATGGTGTCCCCAGGGACTCCTTGAGTCCTGCTATTGTCCTCTTCCTAGGGTACGCTATGACGCCGCGATGTGGGACATCGCCCGTGACTTTAGTGCAATGACCCGCATCGACGCACGTATTGGGAGAGCGTGCAAAGTTGTGGGCGACCCGGCTTACCGTGGTCGACGCATGAGAGAATACATAGTCACTTCACACGACTGCAATAGACCTCTAACACCAGAGCAGCTCACACATAATGGCAACCTTGCACGGGCGCGCGTCTGCATTGAATGGACGTTCGGTCGCATATACACCCTTTGGCGCCGTTTGAGCTTCGTGCCACGCATGCAGGTGGATATCTCTCCTTTAGGCAAGCTGTAACTCGTGTGCGCTGTTTTAACAAATGTTAATACTTGCCTGAATGGGGGCAATCAAACGGCCTACTACTTCGGTGGAGAACCGCCCACCCTAGACGAGCACCTTTCTGCCCCCCCCGCCTTCACGGCGAGTTATACGAGAGGGCCCGACAGGTACTCGATGACACTTACACCATGTACATACACGTACATGTCAAGTGATGAGAGAGAACAGCACGTCGGTAGTACATCAACAACCGTCGCATTTCCTTCTTTTTCTTTGGGGTGTCGTCTTCCCTTCTCTCCCCTTCTCTTCTTTTTTCTTTCCCCAACCACGTCAACCACGGCCCCCTCTTTTACTTCTTTTGTTTTGTTCAATAGGTGGGCTCCAACACAAACATCACCCAGCCAGATCATCCAGCCCAACAACGAGGAGTGCAATAAGAATTCGTAGTGTTCCCCTTCCACAACCGCATTCAAATAGACATACTACCTCCACACGCACATGAATAGTAACATCTTCTACTCCTTTCCTTTCCCTCCTCCTCTCACACCTTTCGTTTGCCAACCGACTTTAGAAACGGGGCTCAGGGGTGGAGGTGGGGGAGGAGACCGTTCTTGGAGGGAATCAAAATGGTGTTCGGTTGCAGCCCGAGCACGCGCTCGGGCAGCCTCCACATCTTCCTGAGACGGCACTGTCTGCAGGGCGCTGTGGATCACCGTGGTCTCCTCGAGCTCAAGCTTCAACTGGTCAATATAGTACTTCTTCTTCTCCCATCCTAGGCCAAATCGTGCAGCCCGTCCCCA
>AFGO01000793.1:0-23429 GCA_004335405.1 Nannochloropsis granulata CCMP529
CCACCGCCGCCAAGCATCATCCCAAGCTCTAGGAAGCATGGAGGTCCTCAAACAACGCGGCAATGCCTTGTACGCCCAGAAGAAGTACGACGAGGCGATTAGAGCGTACGATGAGGCCCTAGCTAGCCTGCCGGAGGCTGCGGGGAGCGCTAGCTCTGGCGACGAAAAGGTGACAAAGGGGATGACATAAAGAGCTGGGAGGTTTTTGATAGTGCGGTAACGCGGGCAGTGTTCCTTCACGACGACTGCTTGACAAGTGATTTGGAAGTTTGGTAGAAGTGGGTTGCTAAGCTATGCCTTGGCCGTAAGAGGAAATGTAACGCTTCGCATTCCCTCTATACTCGATCTCACATGCTAGGAAATACATGAGAAAGCCAAGGAGATCAGCAAGCTGCGCGGCACTCTCCTTGCGAACCGGGCAGCGTGCTACCTGCAGACGAAACGTTGGGAGGCATGTATTCTGGTAAGTCAGAGGAAGGCCATGCATCCACTCGATCAGGTACGTATATAATGCTCACCCTCCGCTATCACATGCACAGGACGCCTCGGAGGCTCTCGAGTCGGATCGACAACACATCAAGGCCTTATACAGACGCGCACAGGTAACCCTTCTGGCGAAACTCGCCTTTCACGCCAATCTAATGTCCTCGACGAGTTGTTGGTCTCTCATCGTCTTTTCTCTCGCCCTCGCGCGTCAACCCCTCTAACTAGGCCTACGAAGCGCTTGGCGCCTTTGACAAGGCGTTCCAAGACTTGCGGCTCGCGGTATGTCCGTATAAAATGGAAGGGTGGCAAGTTGGGTGACTTTATGACTTTAGACTTTATCTTCTTTCCCTTTAATTTTTATTTTCTGATGTGTAAACATCACTAGGATATATAATGTATTTATATATGTATACATATATATAGGTTAATCTAGACCCAAACAGCCAAGAACTCGTGCGAGCCACACATCGACTGCGAGAGGCGACGCAACAGCAGGAAGCAAGGCATCAATCCTCTCCAGTCGGGCAGCTGTTGGCGCGTCTACAAAAGGGGGGTGGTGAGAGTAAAGGTAGCATTAGCAGAGCTGATGCCTGGAAAGGCTTGATTGGCCTGACGAGCGAAGATGGGGCGGCGGCATTGGATTTGTTGCAGCAGCAAGGAGGAGGGATTAGCTTTTTGGAGGCGTGCATTCAATATACGGACCGTACAGATGAGGTAGGTTGACTGGCTTCTACACATTCTCTTCATGCACGAGCAGCCCTCCCAATCCTTTTCTCAACACCCACACCTTGCTTCTCTTTACTGCAGCGGGTTCTAGCGCTTCGATTACTGGCCGCGTGCTGTCAGCATGGTGTCTTTGTCAAGGAAGCATTCACCACATCCTGCGATACAGTCACGGTGGGAAACGTCTTTTTGCAAGACCTTGTTAAGATGCTGAGGGAGGAGAGTAAGAAGAAGACGGAGAAGGAGGAGAGAGAAGAGGAGGAGATCGCCACTATACTCGTCGTGAGTTTCATTCGCGCGGTCAAGGAAGGCGAGGGTCATGTGCAGGTTTTGAAGCCCGCGATACAATGCTGGACCGCGGCCTTGTCATATCGCCAGGTAAGAAATGTGTGGTGATTCTCGTCCTCTTTGCAGCAGAATGAGTTGAACGGTCCGCACGTTTGATCTTATTGGACTTCCTTCCACCTATTTTCTCCCCGCAATTACCAGGGCACCATTCAAAAATTAGGCTTGGAAGCCTTGTTATGGTGGAGCGCGGAGTGCATGAATGCAAAGAATCCAGAATTTGCGGCCCTGCTTGTTGAGTCATGCCTAGCTCCTTTAGTGAGGTACGTGCGTACGTGACTGAGTGCACGAGGAAGAGGCTGGGAGGGAAGTGAGGACAGGTGTGTTCTGACATATTTTGACCTTCGGGCCATAAACATTTTTTCTCTCCTTGTAATCACGAGCAGGCTTTTCGTAGACGCGCAAGAATCGTCCACATTTTCTATGCGCCTCAGTGCCACGCAGCTCTTGGGGCGGATTTTTTCGGGCCTTCTGGGTCAGGAGAAGGGGAAAGAGCGCGTCAAGACCCTTGCCACGGAGTTGCTCATGACGACTACCACGCTCAAAGTACCAGCAGAGCGGAAATTGGAGTCACGTATGTTGGTGACCTTAGCGCTTTTCAATGCGGACGCGAGTTTGGGGTGTTGGGTGTTGGGAGAGGAGGAGACTGATGCTGCTCTACGAAGGCTGCTGGCATCTGGCGGGGCGGACCCACAAATGGTGGTGGCAGAGGTGTTCAATAGGGCATCGACCACGGAAGCGGGGCGCGGTTCTCTTCGTCCCTATGTCTCAGATCACACTTTAGTCCGTCTCATGAAGACAAGCGGCGCTCCGTTCGAGGCCCGTGTGGCTGCTGCAGCTGCTTTTACGAAATTAGGTCTTGCTGCCAAGGCCCTCCCTTCCACCTCGACTGAGCTGACGGACCTTATGAACATTGCAAGTAGTGGGCTCGAGCAGGCAACTGCAACTATCTCCTCTCCCTCGCTTTCACCAGACGGGACGCGCTTGCGGACAAGTGCGGTGGAGGGAAGTGTCGTCGAGATACTCTCTTGTCTTGCCACGCGCACTGCCCTGAAACGTGAACTTACCTTTGGTTCTGGCCGCTGCAAAGCTTGCATTCCTCTGCTCCTAGCATTGGTGCAGCAGCATATTGGCGAAGGCAGCAGAACCAGTACTACCACCAGCACCAGCAGCATTTACAACACCACCAGCAACAGCATCTGCAGCATCAGCAGTAGCAACGGTGCATATGACAAGGTCTGGTATGGTGTTGCGTTTGTTTTGGCGTCCCTGACATTGAGTAATGATGAGCTGCGCAAAGAGGCTTTGCAGGAGAAGGACATTGCGCCGGAGGAGTTCGAGCAGCTGCGGAAAATCCAGGAGATGCAACAACAACAACAACAACAACAACAACTGGTACGACAAGACTAAAATGTAGAAAATCATGAGACAAATTCTCTTTTTGTGTATTCCTAAGTAATTTTAATTAACTCCCCGCACACATGCGTGGACACGCGCACGTACAGCAGACAGGAGGAGAAGTGGACGCCATTGAAGCCGCTGACCCGCCCGAGGACGTTGAATCTCGCGTGAAGGAGCTGGTCCGCCTTAACAGCATCCGCGCCCTCTGTCGGCTTCTCTCCTTTAAGGGATTAAGTCCCTTAGCGCAAGAACAAGCAGCGACAGCATTGGTGCAAATCGCCACGGTACCTGAAGTGAGGGGACGGCTGATACAGGAAGGAGGATACAATGCTTGCTTGAGCATTGCTAAGGAAGGCGCAAATTCGATGGAAACCATACGGATAAAGTCGCTGCATGCCCTGGCTAAGGTAAATTCCCTGAAGGCGATCTCTTTTTGGTCTTAAAACATTCGAGCCTCCCAAACTAATCCATTTTTATTCCCCCCTTTTCCCTGCCCCCATATTCCTTAGTGTCTCGTCACCACCGACCCCAAAATGCTCTCCGACAGGCAACGCCTGGCCCCCATAACCGGCTTGCTCTGGTTGTGCCGTCATCCCAAGGCAACTAATCTCCAGCAATTCGAATCCCTCTTAGCACTCACGAATCTTGCCTCGTATGAGGAAGGCTGCGTGGAAGCCATCCTTGGTAATCAGGGACTCAAATGCTTGCTCTGGCTGCAATTCTCAGAGCACCTGCTGGTCAGACGAGCAGCCACCGAGGCCCTCTGCAACATGGTTTATCACCCACGCGTGCTTGCAAGCCTCCGGAATCCTGATACACTCAAGCTTTGGCTGGCTCTGGCGGAAGATTACGAAGGGGATCTTCCCACCGCACGTGCTGCCGCCGGGGGTCTGGCAATGGCGTCAAAGGACGAAGGTAAGGGAAGAATGATTTTTTTCCTCAATGGTAAGAGCAGGCTTCACGTTTGCTCACAAAATCTAATACACAGAACTGGCCAAAGGCATTGTGAAAGTGTCAACCATGGGGTTGAGCGTATGGCGAACTTTATTGTCGAGTGGGGATAGCGACCTTATTCATCGTGCTGCTGTTGCTATTCGTAAGTTATACTTTCTCTTTGTTATTTTACTAGAGACCGTGCCTCTTGACTCGTGCCTCGTATTTTCTTATCATGTATAGGGAACCTCACTCGCTTCAAGGGGCCGCAGGAGGCCTTGATCCATGAGGGATGGTTGCTGAGCGCTTTGAAGGAGACGGCAGCGGGGGCCGGGGTACCAGAAAATTTACAACAATTAATGCAGGCCATCATCGATGAGATCGGCCAACCCTCAAAGTAAAGTAAAGTAACGAAGAACGATGCGAGTAATATTTGATATATTTCAACGGTTTTAATAACTTCCTTACAACAGTGCTTCGACAAGGACCTCCTACCCCTTTTCCTCCCTTGCTTGCTCTTCCCCCTCCTCTATTACCAACTTTTTCCCCTCCTCTTGCTGCTGCTCCACCTGCCCCCTCTTCATACCACCACCAGCCTCCGATGGCGTTTTCAAATTAGGACCTTTCCGTTGCGGTAGGATCTTGGCAAAAGCAGTGCGCCAGTCGTTAGTGTGCTGGAACTCGAGCAAAATGTCAAAAACATGATTCACAGCCAGCACCGGCGTGCTCCCAAGGGTCACGTACTCCTGCAAAGGAAACCGAGCCGTGGCAATGCCTTGCGCCAGAGCCTTCTCATAGGTCGCCCCTTTAAGCCGGTTCCTATCGACGATGCCGCCGATAATGTAAACTGCGCCTCGGTCCCATGTAGTCAGGCTGTTAGGAGAGTCAGAGGTCAGATACACAAGCTTCTCCCGCTCGCCCGCGAAGGCCTCCAGGTAGGGCTGCGGCTCCCGCACGAAACCTTGCCAGCTTTGGGTACCTGCCAGGCCGGACAACCGTTTTTCCATGGAAGGCCCCAGCCTGTTTGTGTTTAAAATGGAAGGGGGGTGGTCGTGGGAAGGGTTAGAGTCGCGCTTTTCGGAAAATACGCTATGATTTTCCGCTCTCCCGGAAACGTGCAGCAACACGATGAATCTTATGGTTTACTTACTCGGTCAGATAAATGGTGCAAGGAGACGGTGCGCGCTTGTTCGATGCGTAGACGTACATAACCTGCTGCCCTAAAGATTTGAGCTCCTTCTCAGTCATTTGATCGTCAAACCCACAGTCAACGACTACTCTCGCACCCTCTGCACACCGACGCATAAAATCCTCCTGTGCCTCACGTCTCTGATTTAAGCGGTGTTCTCGCCGCTCCTGTTGCAGAACAGGGTCGATTTCCTTATCTTTGGCGTGGCCTGGAACTGGACCATCCTCCTGCTGCTGCTGCTGTTTAGCCTCCTCTCGTGCCGCCTTCTTGGCCTTCTTTTTGGCAGCCTTTTTTACCTTCCACATTTCCTGCCGCCACAACTGCTTGGCCATGCTCTTGGATACGCCCTCCATCCTTGTCTTAGACGGCCGGACAACGTAAGAGGCATCATCGTTGCCTCTTTTTCGAGGGTTAAGGGGGTGGGGAGGTTGATGAGGAGCCGAGGCTGCCTCACACACACATGAGGATGCGCCCACCTCAGACTTGTCCGCGGTTATTGGGGCACCAGCAGGCACAGGTGGATCCTCCTGCTCCATCTTTCCGTGAACGGGAACCTGTGTAGGACTTCGTGATGTGAGGTATGGAGTACAGTAGAGGAACAGGAGCAGCTGTGGCAGCGTGCATCATCATCGTCCCCACTCAAGAAGCCCCCCTCTTGTACCAGTGATATCATATCCTTTTGCTCAAGCTTCACTCAATCCTGCTGTGGTCCATGCATGTTTATGGCGTAAACGCACTCATTTTGCTCACTGTCGCCCCCCCCACCCGGCCCCCAAGGCTGACCAAGAAGCACGCAGGGCAGAGGGCAGAGGGCAGGTGTCCCTTCGACTAGACGACGAACGATTCGACGACGACATCCTGAAAGTTTTAAGACCTACAAGCAGCACGCAGGTATGATAGAAAGGATCGTCGCCCTCCGTGTATGTCCTTTGGATGCTTGCCCTTCCCGTGCCTTCCCCGGGAGGACTATCAACTGGGGAGCTAGCAGCATCTAAACCCCCCTTCAACTCCCACTCAGCAGCACCGGTCGGCCATGCCATCATTACCCATGACACTCCCGCAACTTACGGTGCTCGTGACTGTCATAGCCCTCCATATGAGCTGGGCCTTTATTCCCTCGACGCCTGCCAACCATGTACATTTGTGCACTTTATCGGCGGGCACAGTCGCTCGACGACCGGGAGCAGCTCTGCCTCTTCAATCTAATGTTTATCTCGTCATCACGAGGGATGCACGACTCCGCCATTTACGGCTACAGGCGGAGGAAACATCGGAAGGCAGCAGTGCGGGGGAGGAGGCTGGCGGGGCACGACGCAAGCAAGTGATGAGGAAAAAGCGCGTGCGCAAGGATCGACCGGCAACTGGGGGCCGTGCCTCACCTACCGAGGCGAATGAGGCCCCGGTACCCCTAGACCCACGCCTAAAGAAAGCCCAGGAAGACATCATGAGCAGAGAATTCGACCGAACGTTGGTGCTTGAGGAGTTTTCCACTCCCCGTGTCATTGACCGTACGAGGCCGACCCCTGCTGAGGTGGCTGCGGCAGTGGCTGCTAATGCTGCTGCTGACGACGATAATGACGACGACGAAGTTGAAGAAGGGGAAGAGGGCGAGATGAAGGAAGGAGACGCTGTCAGCGGGCGGAAGAAGATGCAATTTCAAGGTTTGGCGGCGGAAGCGGCGGCTGCTGCTGTGAAGGAGTGGACGGGCGTGCCGGAGAACCTGAGGTACGACCCGACTTTTGAATTGCCTATTCCTTCGGAGACAGTGGTGTCACTCTCGGACATTGCGACTAAGTTTGACGGCGCCATTGAGACTGATCAGTCAAAGTCTTTGCCGACTCTGGCGGAGCTTGGCAAGAAGGCAAAGGGGTCGATTTTGAAGCGGCAGCAAGAGGAGGAGGAGAAGGTGGCTAAGGAGCTAGAGCCTCTTGATGATTACGATTTGAGCGCAGCCATTTTGGGAGAGGGTCGGCCTGTCCTAGGCATTGGTTTACCTTATTTGCAGAGTTGCCATACTGTTGTTATTCTTGTAACGTTGCTTTGTGCCTTTGTGGAGTTCCCTGGTTTTCCCTTGACTAATTTTCCTTATGAGCTGCGGGAGTTTCTGAAGCAGGGGTTGATTGTGATCTATTTTATTAATGCCGTTTTGGCGTGGGATAGCATCAAGGAGGCGAAGAAACGGGAGCAGAGTGTATTCTTTTGGGCGCTGAAGTGCTTTGTGCTGGGTGCATTGGCACACAATGAGCTGTTGTCGATTCGGGTAAAGCCCCAAGCTTCCAGCTGACCAGTACTAACACACACATGAAAGCATAAGGGGCAGCAGGCACCGGCAGAAGACTTATTAAATGAAGAGTGCGAAACGTAGTAAAAAAAAATGCTGAGTATCTTGTGTGTTGATTTCATGGCGTCAGATTTGTCTTTTCATTTCACTTTCTTCTATTCATCCTCCTCTTACCACTCAATAATGAGACTCTAGCACTGTCCTGCTGTTGTGCTTTCTTTCTCGCTCACTCTGGTTTCCTTCCATACTTTTCCTATCTCCGTTTCCTCTTCTTCCCCCGCTTGCACGCCGCTGCTGTTGCTGCTGCTCTGGAGGAGACGCAACAGCAGCTCCTCATAATAGTCTACCGCCCGCTGGAGCTCGGGGATACGGATGAGCTCATGGTCACTATGCGCATCCAAAATAGAACCAGGGCCGATCAAAAACGCCTTGGCCCCGGATTCGTTTAAGTCAAAGTAGGCAATGTCCGTGTTAAAGCTTGCGACGGCTGTCTGGTACCCAGACAGTGTGCCCAACTTCAGAGGGTTGTTGGCGGTGATAACCTCAACCCCCACCCTCTCTCCCACCGTCATTTGCACAGTCTCCAAGATCTGCTCTGGCGGGGAGATGACGCGGAACATCAGTGTGGCCTCCGCTTCAGCCGCTAAGGCGTTTGCTGCGTGTCCGCCTCGCAAGAGGCCAATATTGAGGGTGGTGGCGCCCAGCTCTTCGCTTTGCGGCCAGTGCGCGTGTTTGAGCTCGTGGAGGGCATCGATCAGTGGATCAATGGCAGATTTGCCGAGTTCCGGGTAACCGCTATGACAGGACACGCCTTGCGATAGGAGCTTCAGCTTCAGAATCCCCTTTTGGGACCGGATCATCTTGGACTCAGTGGGTTCTCCTACGATTAAGTACTGAGGGCGCAGTCCAAGGGCGTTTGCACGCTTCATCCCGCTGTGGTCCGTCTCTTCCGACACTACGTAAAGCAGTCCCAGACCGTCAGCTTTCCCAGCTTTGACTAAACGTTGCGCCGCGAGTAATTGTGCCGCCAAAATACTTTTCGTGTCGCACGCGCCCCGGCCGCGGATCACGCCCTCTTTTTGATCGACGGTTGCTGGGTAAAAGGGCGGGACGGTGTCGATGTGTGTATTAAGCAGAACGCGTGAGCCTTTGCCGTGCCGACGTGACGCTCCAGCGGATTCATCTTCGGGACGGAAGGCATAGACGTTCCAACGGTCGCCCTGCGTGCGTATGGTGCGTGTGTGAGAGGCAGGTGCAGATTTTAGGTTTCCCTGTACAAGGTGCTACAAAATACGCTTCGCGAAGTCATTAAATGGGCAAATGTTTGCTCTAATCCACTACTTTCTCACCTCTTTCTCATGGCCAGCGGCCGCCGCGACGGGCTGGAGGGTAACTTCCCATCCCCGCTTGCTCAACCACCCTTTTAAGGCATGTGCCATCGCATGCTCGCGTCCAGACAAGGATTCGATATTGATGAGCGCTTCCGCCAGCTGGATGACTGCCTCACCTGCCACCTTCTCGTTCTCCTCGTCGACGTCGGGCAACGTGGGTCGTGGTTGGGAAGAAGAGGCCTGAGTAAGCGGTTCACCCCAGCGTCGCTTGGCAGGTGCCGCGGCGCTCATCACCAGTTTGAGAAGCGAGGCCAGGATGAGGGGTAGCAGTATACCACAAAGAGGCCGCCGTGAGCCGGTCATCAGCTGTGGTTGTGGGGTTGTTGTAGGCGGAGTATGTGAGCTCGAAAAGGGTGCATTGTTTTGCCCTCTCTATCGCCAAGCATGTGTGACGTCAAGCCATGTTCAGGTCCAATCGCATTAAACCCAGCAACCACACTCATAGCACTCCCCACTGCCACAATCCTCCCAGTTACCACAGGATCTCGACCCAAGGCCTGCAAACCTCCCCATCCGCCATCAAGGGTCCAACTCCGCCTTGTGAAGCTGACAACGACACGGCAATCCCCTACCCTCCCAGTTATGCCATCTAAGCGGCAGCTTCCCGTGATTGGCCTCTTTTTGTGGTTGGCGGGCAGCAGCAGTGCGTTCAAGGCCCCTACCAAACTCCACAGTAGCTCCCACATCCAGCGCCTCCCCTCAGTCTGCACACATCATCACGGACCTCCACTTATACTTGGACACCTCCATCAACAAGACTTCCACGACAAGCATCAATTCAAGGAGAACAAGCCCGGCGATGCTCCTTTCCTTCACCTCTCCAGCTTCCCTTCCTCGTCGATCCCCGAAACTTTTCTTTCATGGCTCGATTTGCTGATTCCTGGTTCTTGCTTCGCGTTGGCCCTCGTCGCATTTTGCCTAGTGGACACGGCCGTGATGGACTGTTGGCCGGCACCCGCAAATGCCGCGGCGGTGGGCGGGACACTTATTGATGTGTCCTTAGTCAAAGAGCTTGACGTTTCCGCTATCTTGCAAAAGGCGGGCAGAAAGGCGATAGGGGGCGGCGTGTCTGGAGCAGCAGCGTCCCTTGTGCAGCTCATGACGTTAATGTGGCTCCGGACGACGATGCAATTCCAGTATAGATACGGCTTCTCCTTTAAAGAATCGCTGGTGAAACTTTACAAAGAGGGTGGACTTCCCCGATTTTATCGAGGCTTGCCGGTGGCGGCGTTGCAACTCCCTCTCTCTCGGTTTGGTGACGTGGCAGCCAATGCCTTTATGCTTCTTGCCCTGGATTCGTTTGAGTCCACGCGCGATCTGCCCTTACCAGTCAAGAGTGTCTTTGGCAGTGTCGCGGCTGGGGCTTTCCGCTTTGTGTTAATGCCTTTGGATGCCGTCAAGACCTCTTTGCAAGTAAGAACGCAGTCATTCCGTTTTACATTTTAATCTCGGTAACCCCTTTGTTTTTCTTGTTTTCCCTTCATCAAACAATTCTACCAACAATTCTACCGATTTGCAAGACATTTCCATTTCTCTTTTTGAGTCGTCATTTTCCCCGCCCAATCTCCAAACAGGTGCAAGGCTCAAAAGGGTGGCCTCAAGTCAAGGCACGCCTGCAAGAGGAAGGGGTCTCCTCCCTCTATCAAGGCGCGGTAATCCAAGCAGTAGCCACATTTGTCGGCCATTGGCCCTTTTTTGTGACATTCAACTACTTGTCTTCCGTGATCTCACTTCCACCCGCCGACGCTGTCTTTCTGCGATTGGGAAGGAATGCCATTCTAGGTAAAGATAATTTAGGAGAGAAGTGTTGCATGATTTGTTTCTCAGCAGCCAACCAAAGCACGAGCATTCTTCTCAACCTACTTATTTTCTTTCATGGGTTTCCAGGCTTGTGCTCCTCCGCGGTGTCGGACGTGTGTTCCAACAGCTTTCGAGTCATCAAAACCACCAAACAAACATCCGAGTCGCAAATCACCTACCGGGAGGCCCTGCGCCAGGTGCTGAACCGAGATGGTGTCAAGGGTTTGTTTGGCCGAGGCTTGCAGACAAGGTGAGGATGCAGGAGAAGTTTGGCGGGCCGATGGTCATGTATGTGCAGGAATCTGAAATCGCGATAACTTTCACCTCTGTGATTTATTCATTTTAATACGTGCAGGCTGGCGGCTAATGCGCTACAGGGGATGATGTTTTCGGTTGTTTGGAGGTATCTAGAAGAGTCACAAATTCTGTTTGGGGGCAAGTAAGTAGCACGGAGGCGAGGTGAAATGTAAGTTTGGTGAACGCCGTGGATTGATTGGTTGTGCAGAGGCGTCGGGATTATGAAAGATGGGAACTACATGAACAGATAAAGTAAAGCCACATTGAAGCAATTATTCGTTCTTCGGATATTGTCTTTTTTTTCTTTTATTACTTCTTCTCTTTTTATTTTTTGTGTGCGAACGAATGTGTTAACGATCCCTCTTTTCTTCTTTTTCTGTCATGGTAGACATCTCTTCTTTCCCTCCCCTCCACTTTTTGTGCACTTCTCTCTCGCGCTTCTTCTTCCTTTTCCGTTTCTACCTTTCGACTTACCATTATTGAAGTATCCATTATACTGCACATTGAAGACTTTCACTTCTGTTCCTTGCATGCCATTACATCGAACATCAATGATTTGCTTGTGAAAGCCTTTCTCGGTCCCTCCGCCCCCTCTACCCCACTTTCATGTCTGGCTCCTCTGTTGACATGTGATGGTGGTGAAACATTCTCTAGAGCTCCCCCACTGTTTCCTGTTATGCAGAGGAGAGGAACATACGTCAATTGATATCATTTTACTTGCATGTTAAACCCGTAGATTGCAATTTTCACCCCTTAACTACTCTCACGATTCGCGTTCAATCTCTCCCTGTCTACGTTTCACATCGTTCATCCATTGTGCAGGTATTTGGTCCCCATTGTAACATTTATCGTACCTTCACCCTGTCCATGACCTTTTTCCCACTCTCAGTCGCCTTCTCCATAGTGGGCTTCTCATGATGCTCGGCCCCCAAAGCCTCCTTGACCTTGCGCCTAGCGCTTCCAACCAGCGTCTCGCCCTCGCCTTTCGCTTCGTCCTTAGCGCCCGTAGCGTATGCTAAGCCCTCCTTCCCGCGCTGCTTGATATTGTGGGCGTACTGCTGGGCGTGCTCCACGGTCTCGCCGGTCTTCTCTTTCACGGTCTCGTACGCATCTTCGGCTTTAATCTTCTGCTGTTCAAGTACGTTCTCCACGTCCTCCCTCATTTGACGAATCGTGCTCTGGCCCTTATGAGCAGCCTGGTCAGCATTGGCTTTCGCCTTCGCGTAGCCTTGGATGGTCTCCCGACGCGCCTCTTCAGCGGCTTCAGTCGCATACTCGGCGCTCGCCTCCGCCCGCTCCTGCGCGCCCTTCATCGCCTCTTGACCTTTCTCCTTGGCCGAGTGGAACGGCCCAGTCACCTTCTCCTTGATGGTCTCGTAGATGCCTTGCCCCTGGGCCTTGGTGGCCTCTGCCTGCTCCTGGGCCTTGCGCTTGCCCGCTTCCACAGTGTCCTCCATTGGCTCCTTCACTTTGTGGTGGAGCATCTCTCCAATCTTTTCCTTGGCGTGCTCTATCATGCCCTCGCCGTGCTTGACAGCGTCCTTCCCCTGCTCATACGCCTCACGCTCGATAGCTTCTTCAGTTGTTTCCAACCCTACGGCGTGCTTAATCTTATCGGCTGCCTTCTCCAAAAATCCCTCCTCCGCCGCGCCCACTTTGCTCAAGCAGGTCACCACAACGAGGATCGTAGCCACCACTGCGAAGAAACTGATGCGCCCCATGCTTGCAGGTTTGTTTGTTGCCTTGAGTTTTGTGTGTCTATTTGAAATGTAGTAACGCCTTGTCGCGGCTAGTGTTTGGTCTCTGCGTTGTGTTGGTGTGCGACAATGGGGAGACAGGAGGAGGTCAGAAAGCGCAAAGATGGTGGTGGAGTGCTTCAAAGGATAAGGCAATAACACAACGCAAAATAGTCTTTATGCCTCCCTAAATGGGAAAATAGGAAGCACATCCCTGGCGCATGTTCTGTGGGAGGATATTCTCGTCGTTGCTTTGACACCGAACGTTCCAGAGGGTGGTGTTTATTGGGTTTGGAACGTGCTCATACACGCGGAGAATGACCGAGGCGTCGGCCTTGAACTCGTCAAACGCTGCGGCAAAATTCTCGAGAGCAGCAAAAGCAGCAGCAGTAGCAGCAGCTTCCTTCAAAGACTACGGCGAGTAGTTGCATAGGGGTTGAGTTTGAGTCCATCGTCGCAGAGGGAGTGTCCTTCTTCCCCTGCTGGGAGTGAGGATTTGGGCCGCGCTCTCAGCTCGGATGGAGGGACTTGTCGAAGCTTGGCTTTGACTGCTTGGAAATGGTACCTTTGGGAAGGTGATGCTGGTAAAAAAGAAGAAGACGACGGGCCATGGCACGGAAAGAGTATATGCGATGAAGTTATCGTGCGCAATTAAGTCGCGGGCCAGTTCTCTTGGGTAAAACCACCAAACTCGCCGTGGCCGCCCAAGGCACAACAAAAGAGGGTATAGGTATGCGGCTCCTCCGCCATAATCAAGGCGTCCTGGTTCTTTTTCCGGCTGTGGTACGGAGCAAAGCCTTTTTGGCTCTGGCCCGCATAGGCACTCATCAGACACGGCAGCACGCTACCCTTGTCTACCCCTACGTTCGGCGTCTCGTCCAAATGAAGGTCTTAAATCTCATCGATCAGTACATTCTCGCCTACCACACTTATCATCACAACCCCCACGCTCCATTCATTCGAGGACGAATCAACCAAGAAAAGCAAAGAGCCAAAATCAATGTGACTTTACATTGTAATCTTTCTTTTTTCCGCTCCCTTATCCTATCGTTTCATATTTCTACTTTAATTTTTGGCATTAAAAAAAATACATTACATGGTGATGCGTGCCGTTTCCATGTAGCAGTAGGAACTCACCCCACCCAGCAGGGCGACGTGCTGCTGCAGGAACATGAGAAGGCTGCCGACAAAGAAGAACTTGAACAAAGAAGTCAAAAATGACGCGACCCCGCTTGGAGCTGATGTTCCTCCCCGCACTGCCCCTGCCATCACACCTCCTCGGGTGGGCGGCTCCCTCTGCAGCTCCTCGAGCAAGGCCTTGTTTTCGCCCTCTAGTTGCTCAATCTCCTCCGCCTGTGGCGCCTGCTTTGCCGCCTGCTCTCGGACCGCTACAAGCTCTTGCCCCTGCATGGCATTAACAGCCGTCAGCCACCGGCAAATCGCCCGCTGTTTGGTCTTGAGCTGCTGCTTGGCGAGAACATTATGTGTCACACGCTTAAGCACGAAAAGCGATTCATTGTATTTCTTCAGCCTCAACTCTTTGTCCACCGCCTCTAGCCGGTGGACCTCATCGACCAGCCGCTCGACCTCATCTTTCAATCCTGCCAACTGTATATGCGTGGGTAGGGGAGCGCGGGAAAATGATGTGAATGAAATCCAACAGTAAGGAGTTTTACAGGTAAAAAGCAAGTATGCAAGAACATGCCACGAGACGCTGGCGGGCAGGTACAAAGTTTGATCTTATCCACCACACCCGACCCTTCCCTTGCTTACAGAATCTTCGAGGTGCCTCTGGTGGTTCTCTCGCTCGTTGCCCAACACGTCCTTGAGCTCATCCACCAACAGCAGTAGGTCCCGCTTTTCGGTCTCGAGCTGTGAAAAGAGGTGGGAGTACAGGAAAAGAAAAGAAATACAAATGTCAAAACACTGACTCAGTTTTAGAAAGCCAAGAACTTCAGTGAACTGACCTCATTCACCCGCGCCAACTTCCCCTCCACCTTCTGAAACCCTTCAACCAGTTGCCTATTCGCTTCCTCGAGCGCCTGGATAGTCGACTCCAATGTCTGTCGTTCCTCGTCTCCCACCGGCTGCAACGAGACCATCTGCCCTTCAGTTCCTGCCTGCTGTTGCCCCACCACAGGCGCTGTCAAGGGCGCGGTGATATCGAGCGCCGTCGTCATCCCCGCGGTCATAGCTGTCTTCTCTTGTCGGTGCTGCTCCAACTCAGCCTCATAGCTTGTCAGCAGCTCCCTCTGTCGCTGAATCTCCCCCTCAAGCATCTGCACCATCCCTCCTCCCTCTTCCCCCTGGCTTGCATCTGCTGAAGCCACCGCCACTGCAGCCTGTCGCTCGTCTCGCTCTCGTCGCAGCTGCTCTACCTCCTCTTGAAGCCGCGCCGCCGCGTCTTGCTGCTGGTGAAGCGCTTCCTCCAGCGCTTGCCGGGCAGCCGCCTCCTCGTCCCCTCCCCGGACCCCTTCCGGAGCCATAACCGTGCTTTGTCCTTCAACCTTACTCAACTGTACCCGCTCAATTTCCGCCCGATACCACTCCAATTCCTGTCGTTGCTGGTAGATCTGCTCCTCCAGCGCTCGCCGGGCATCTGCTTCCTCTTCTCGCCGCTGGCCTGTCTCTGGCGGAGCTACGACTCCCTGTCCCTCTTCGTCCCGACTTTGCTCCTGCTGCAGCCGCTCTATCTCCGCCCGATACCACTGCGTGTCCTGTTGCTGCTGACGGAGCTCCCCCTCAAGCGCTTCTCTCGCTGCTTCCGAGACCGCTAACGCCTGTGTCAACCCCTCCACATCGACGCCCAATCCAACCAGAGGAGTTGTCGGAGAAAGAGCTGAGGGAAGCATCACTCCCACCGCCGCCTCTGCCGCCACTGCTGCCGCTGCCTCTTCCTGCTGCTGCTGCTGCTCGACCTGCTGCTGCTCGCACTTCCATCGGAGCTGCTGCGCCTCGATCCGGTAGGCGTCTGTCGCCTCCCTTTGCTGCTGCAGCTCGTCCTCCAAGGCCTGGGTGGCAGCCCGGGCTGTCTCTTCAGCCGTGGCGCCATGCTGGCGCAGCTCCTCAAGCTGACGATTAAGGATCATCAGCTGCTCCTCCTGGTAGACAAGCGTGGCCTGTGCATGGGCCGCGGCGTCGGTCTCCTCATCCTGCTGCTGCTGCTGTTGCTCCAGGCCTGTGGCGGGCATCCGCTGCATCTCCTCGATAATGGCCTGCAGCCTCGTCTCTGTGTCTAGTCCCTTGGCTTGGGCCTGCTTGCTATATTCCTTCATTTCCTCGTACTCCTGGTGTTTGTGCGCGAGCTCCTGGCGCAGCTGATCTAGTTGAGCCTGTCAGACCGTGTGGGGATGGAAAGGAGGGGGATGGTGAGTATCATTACTATCTTGCACATGTTTCGGAAATTCATTCGTGCTCTAACAAACACCCAGGAATCTGCCCGGTATACCTCTGACTCCTGTCGCAGGCGCTCCGCCTCCCCGACCAGCTTTCGCACCTCATCCTGGAGCTGGTCATTGTATTGCTTTTCGCTTGCAAGCAGGCCAGCTTGTTGTTCCAGGTCGACTGTAAGTGGAATGAGGGAGAATTGAGCGTGTTTAGTATGTGTGAACACGTCGTGACTAATAATAAATAGAGATGGCCCATACATAAGCCCCAGCTCCATACTTTTTCAACTGAAGCTCGCACAACACAGAGGCCATGCGCCATCGTCCACCACCATCCCTTCCTTTCCACCCTCCCCTTGTCATTTCCCACAAATCTTCTTCACCAAAATTCTTATCTTACCTCGTAGGCGAACGGCCTCGTCCTTGATAAACCCGAGTGCACCCTTGGTGCGGAAGGACGAGCTGGCGTTGAGGGCGCCTCCACCCGCAGTGCGGGGAGTTTGAAGGAAGTCGCCCCCGCCCGGCGTGGTCGGGGTGCGCTCGTCGTCAGGACCCGAAGGTGTGCGCCCGGACAATGAACCGCCGGGGAAGAGGGAGGTGGCCATGCCTCGCGCCATCACGTTGCTGACAAAGTGTTGCACGGAGGGACTAAAAGCTGGGCTCAGTCCACTCCGCGCCTTGTTTTCCAACAAATGCACGGAGGCCTTACTGGCTTCTCGCACACGGGTCAGTTCCTCATGGCGCCGCCGAACCTCCTCGTCGATGTTGTGAAGCCATCCATAGTCGTGTGTGACATTAGTGCTCTCATTGTTTGCGTTGGTACCGACCGAGGCAGGTTGGTGCGGGAGCTCCTCCTCCTCCTCCTCCTCCTCCTCCTCCTCCTTTCCTCCTCCTCCTCCTCCTCCTCCTCCTCCTCCTCCTTCTGCTGCTGCTGCTGCTGCTGGTGGTGGTGGTGTACTTCGTGGTACTGAGGCGAGGGCCCATCCTCGAACGAATCGTAGTCATACGAGAGTCGGACACGGGCAGAGGATATGGGGACATCGCTGGGCTGTGGAGGCGGCGATGGAGGCTGTAGCGGTGCCATAAAGGCACTGTTGCTGCTCGGGTAAAAGGTCGACGCCATGGGTCTTGGTTTTTTATGACGCTTGGTCGCTTTGCTTGTGGTCCGTGTGCGAGCAACTCTTTCGTTTGAGAAGGGGAGGCCCGGCAAAACTGTCCTACAGGTGGTGTTGTGAGTGTGCAGCGCGTGTGTGTTGAGTCCCAATGAGAAGGACTGGCCTGCGGAATCGAAATGCGTTTTTCTCGCTCTTCGACGGCGATGGGTGAGTGGGGTCCAGAACGATCACAACATACGGTGGATGATCCCTCCCCCTAGATATGGTACAGGCTTCCTGTGCCAACACGCACAAGAGTGCAAAGAAATAAGTCCTCCCTACACTACGTTAGGAAGTACAGAAACTCTCGCTCGGACTGGCAGCCGGGCTGGGTGTGTCAGAGGCTCTCGCAAATGAACCGGACAAGATGCATTTCCCACGCACATATTCCCCGCGTCATCATCGTAAACAGGCACAAGCAACCCCGACTTCCGTCCACAGTAAGCATCATGGCATCCGGAGGCATGGCAGAGCTGCGGGCGGCTGAGCAGAAGGCGGCTCAGATCGTCCAAGAAGCCCGCGCGGGTAAGGCAATGCGCTCGGTGGAGGGAACTCGAGCTATGTATTCGTGTTTTTGTCGACTCCCGTCCGTGTTTTTGTGTAGGCACCCAAGTCGTGATTAGGCACAGATATACGCAGCCAAGGTCTGCTTCTATTGCGCATAAACATGCAGGTGTCACGGTATTGGTGGGGTGCCTGCAATAAAGATGTCTCCCGCGCTTTTAGCATGGTTCTAGAGAGGGGGATTCATCTGGGCGTCATATCGATTCGGCCTAACTTGATACCAGCCAGCAAGCAAGCAAGGGAGTGGAGGTGTAGAGTAGCATTTTTCTGGAAGAGAGCTTATGTTGAAATGCACATGCTCGCTCTATTTGTGTTCAATCACTTTATCCTGCCCTCCCTTACTCATTTAACCCGCATCTCGTTTCCCATTTTTCCTTCGTCCGCACCAACACAGCACGTGGCGAGCGGCTCAAGGAGGCAACGGTGGAGGCGCGCAGAGTGATCGACGGCTATCGGGCGGAAAAGGAGGAGCAGTTCCAAGAGTTTGTCAAGACGGTGAGTGTTGGGGGCGCAATATCTTGTGCCTCGTTGGCCCGACCCTCCTTGTTGGGTTTTCACTTGATATGCCATGCCTCTTCTCTACTGCCTTTTGTTGCTCAACCCACCTTTGAAGGTCATATAGTTACAGAACACTCACACTTTTACCCTGCTTTGCACACTCCTCCTAATCCCTTTCAGAAATACGGAACCAGCGGCTCCCAAACTGCGGACCTGGACCGACAGACAGAGACAGAACTCGCCAAGCTCAGGTACGGCATCGTGCCTCGCATGTATATGAATCCCTTTTCTTCGCATGATAGCGCAAACTAATTTTATTTCCTGAAATGTCGACAAACCATCTTCATTCACTTCGCAGTCGTTCACTAGCCATCCCTCCCACCCTCCCACCCTCCATGAAAACACAGCGCGGACTTCAAGCAAAACAAGGAAGCGGTGTTGAGCGTGCTGGTCGACAAGGTCACAAATGTGAATGTGGATGTGCCAGAGGCTTGGGGCGTCTGCACCAAGTACTAAGCTTGGCATCATCTTTCGTGCAGTAGGAGAGATATAGAGGACGAAAGCAGTGCGCTCGGACGCATGTTTTTCAAATCATCTAATTCTACGTCATTTCGTCGGGGTTATTGCGTTTACATAGGGAGGAGCGACAACAAATAATTCAATGTGTGTGTGGGATGGGGCGTAGCTTTCCCAGGAAGGGAGGCATGTTATGAACAATATGTTTTTTTTAAAAGTCTGTCGATCTGCCCGGGGGGGGGGCTGATGAAATAGCAGCAGTGGCAGCAGCAGCGGCAGCGTCAGCGACAACAAGAACCAAAAAAAATAAAGGAGGGGGGGTGAACGACAAGGCATTCGTGCAACGAGAAACGGGATGTGTGAGTTGAGGTGCTTTCTTTATATTCATTCTCTTATTGGTGGGAGACTCCTGTTTCTCCTCCACTGCTTTTCCCTTTCTTTCACTTATCTCCCACGCACGCCATTTCCACGTCCCACGAACACGACCCTCCACTAGCTTCACCACCTTTCCTTCACAGCTTACTCTTTGTGGGCGCCATCGCCCGACTCTTGCCCTCAATGCCACGCGACATCGCCGCCACCATATCCCTCGGCAGCATCTGCGGCTTGAAAAGCCAATGCCCCCCATCCACCACCAGCGTCTCCCCTGTGATGAATCCCCCCGCGGAAGAGCACAAAAACACGGCCGCTAGCGCAATATCCGCCTTGGTGCCCATACGACCTAGCGGGATAACCTCCGCCACCAGATCTCCAATAGCATCACTGTCATCCCCCGGCGCCAGCTTAGTCATGCCTGGCGTCTCAGCGATGGGCCCCGGAGCTATCCCCACCACTCTTACCCCAAACTCCCCCCATTCCAACCCTAACGATCGCGTCAAGCTGTCTACCGCCGCCTTGGCCGCTGAGGCGTGTGCTTGGAACCACGTCGCGCCGTAGTGCAGCGTGGCGCTGATGTTCACAACCACCCCGCCCCCAGCAGCAGCCTTCAGTTCAGGAAAGGCCGAGCGGCTCATGTTGAAAGACCCCACCGTGTCAATATCCATGACCGTCTGGGAGAGGGGTATGGTAGTGCGAGAGGGAGGAGGATGTGAGTCGCTTGTGCAAAGGACACTCGGTTTCTGCACCTTAGAGTGGGGTCATCCGAGGCACGCAACGCAATCCAGTACTTCATCACCATGACTACTTAGCACTCCCTTGACAATCCTAACCTTAAAGCCCTTCGTGCTCAGGTCTTCGCCCGTCACCAAAAAGTTGCCCGCTGCCGCGTTCACCAAAATGCTTAAAGATCTGTGTTAATGTGCGGGTAGAAGGTAGCGACACAGGATGAGAAACTTTAACCACCACGAAGCCTTTACGATTGTGACATACACACACATATACACACACATACACACACAAACTACTTGCTCACCCGAATGCATTGACTGCTTTTTGCACGGCATTCTCGGCATCTTCAGGCTGTCGAACGTCGCCTTGGAACCCTATAAGTATGGCATTGATGTTGTCATTGTCTGTAAACGACTAGCCCCTCGGTTTCCCTGCTACCTGATCAACCGTCACACGTACATGTGGCTTCGATGCCGTCCTGCTTCAGGAGATCCACGGCCTTCTCCAGAAACGGCCCCCGCCGCCCCATGATGACCACCTGAATGACATAGGAAAGAAGGTCGGTGAGTATGTAAACCCGTTGTACGTGCTCTTGCTTCGCTGGAGGGGTTAAGGAACAAACCTACCTTGGCGCCATGAAGACCCAGTTGCCGAGCTACCTCGAAGCCAATCCCAGATCCGCCGCCTGTTACCAATGCCACCCTGTGATTGCGGTGGTGGTTGCACGGGTGTAGGTAATTGCATAACGCCTTGGACGACGACTTCTTACTGCCCCCCCTCACCTGTCCTCCAAAATGTTCTTCAGGAACGGTGATGGCGGCGGTGCAGGAGGCATCGGCCGGCGTGTGTCTTGCTTCTTGTAAGGAGTAATACGGCTTGCTGGGTAAAGAAGCGGACGGGGAGATCGATGAAAGATCAAGCGTCGATTCTTATGTATTTTTTGCCGGAAGCGGGGGTCTGCTGGTGGCCGAATCAAGTGTCCTGTGTGCTTTGATTGGATTGAGCAGGGGGGGGTTAGCTTGAGAATCTGTGTAGTGCTGTTTGCTGGCAAGGCCTCCTCAGCGGCGAGCGCTCCGGTGCCAGCTACACTATGTGCCTTTTCATTGCATGTTGTACGACGAGATAACCACAGGCACGAGCTACTTTATTACCAGAGGGAGGCCGTCCTGACGCCGCTTGCCTGGGTTGCCAGAGCCAAGCAAATGCAGACTTGACTTGACTTAACTTGTTTTTTGAGACACTCTCCCATTCTCGTCAACGACCTCCTCACCCCACCCTCCTCACCCTCTGAACCACTTTTGGCGTAGCTAACTCCCTTTCCCATCTGCGGTCCTCAACAGACACAAGATCTACATCATGCTGCGAGGCCAGGGATGCGCGGTGGGGCTGTTGCGCTGCAGCGGCGTCACAGCGAGGCATGCACCGGGAAGCCTGGCATGGGCGAGGCCTTCGGCAGCATTCCAGCATCACCAAAGTCGCCTTTGCTTCGGGACGCATCCACCACCACAACGTCACTTTATCGTAAATCTAAGTCGTCCATCCTGTACGGGGCCTCTGGGCGCGAAGCTACCCCAGGACGAGGACGCTCTTTCCATCGATGGACCTAAGGCCCCCACGCCGATTGCGGCCTCGAATCTTCCCTCGGCCGTCCTTCTACGTACCCGCGCCCGCCGCTTTGGCACCAGCGTGCGGCTAGGTAGCAGCAATAATGGTGACAGGAGTAAAAACACCAGCAGCGGGGCCAACAGCAGCGGCAACGAGAAGAGCACGGGGGAGGGTAGTGGAGCCCCCGGGCAAGCCATGCCGGTCGTGGAGGAGGAGGGGAAGATGGGCAAGCTCCGGCTGATGGTAAAGCGATACGGGGCCGTAGCTGTGGTCACATACTTGGGGGTATACGTTGGGACGTTGGGGATGCTGTTCGCGGCAGTCGAGTCGGGTGTGAACCCGTTTGATTACGGGCTGGACTCGGGATGGTTGGTTGAGAAGGCGACAGGGATGTTGGAAGGGTATTCATGGAGCGAGCCCTTCGTAGAGGCGATTCAGAATAACCCCCATGCGGGCAACTTTGCGGTGGCCTGGATCTTGACCAAGTTCACCGAGCCTGTGCGTATGCTTGTGACTATTGCCATTGTGCCGAGGATAGCGCGGGCTTTGGGCAAGGCTCCTGCGCGATGAGACTAGGAGGAGCGGGAAAAGGGTGCCACATTTGCGTTGTAGGGAGTTTTGTAGGGAGGGGATATGTGGGCGTCTAAGCATGCTACTACTTGCATGGGAACCATGGTGAAAGGAAGGTAGAGAGAATGCCAGCGAATCAAAGGGTTGTTTTATTTGTGGAGAGTAGAGTGAAAGGGAGGGCGGGGTCACTGGGAAAGAAACTTCTGAGGGATGCAGCAAGTTGAGGAAGCCAGTGCTATCATTTTTTCTTCCTTTCACAATGGAAGATATCGAATACAAGAAATAGAAGTAATCTAAATTTTCGAAGACAAAAACAACAAACAGCACGCTGTCCTTCCTTTCTCGCTTCGATTTCATTATTCTTTGTGCAGTTTTAGACCACCGCAGTTGCTCCCTCCCTCTCTGCTTTCTTTGACTTAATAGACAAGCCCAGCTTTCCCAACCGCTCGTTAATGGCGGCGAATGACCGATGTTGCATCTTCTTCTCGTGGGCAGCGATTCCTTGCAGCTTCTTGACGTAATCAGCCCGCTGCAGGAAGGGTGGAAGGCATTTGTGAGTGAATTTCTGTACTTCTGTCTTTTCTGGAAGATTTACTTACCCGCACGACCCGTAGGCGCTCACGATTTCTCTTCTTACGCCGGCTCCCTCGCGTGCCGGGTGCAAAGGGAATAGCGTCGGCGGCTTCTTGCAGCAGCTCCTCCGCGTTCTCAGCCATCAGCGGCCGAAGTTCCTGAAAGCGAGTGGAGGCAAGTGTGAGAGCCAAAAGGGGAAGAGTAGGCCCGCCGCACACCTTCTCTTACGTACATTTGCATCCAAGGAGGCCTCGAACTCTTGCAATACCACCGACAGCGGCTTTTCTGGTTCCTTCTTGCCTCCACCTGCAGGATCATTGAGGGGAGGGAGAGGGGCATGAGGATGGATGCGCAGACAAAGCAGCACCTCTAAACATACCTCCTCCGCGCGTCGACACCATCATCATGGACCGCCGCTGCTGTCCTTCCAAGCCTATGCTCTTCGCTTTGTGCTGTGCTCCAGCGTTGATGATTGTGGTGGAGACTGCTGCTGAGGAGGAGGAACAGGATGCTTCTGATACGCTTCGGGTAGCCACCCGGCCAGTCTGGTAGACAAGTCGCTTCAGCATCGTGTCCCCTGCGTGTAGTGAGGTGGGATGGGTACGATGGGTAAGTAGAAAGCTTGATACATGGTGAAGCAAAGCAAGGCATGATGATGTGTTATATAAAGTGGTGTTTGTCGCTGGTTTGTCGGTGTTTGTTGTTTGTTGATCGACTCGCGAATCCGAAGGAGGAGCAAGAACGACGAGGTTTGAGAAAAGAGTAGTAATAACTATGGCATTCCCTTTGTTCGAGATGTGTGTGTCCACACGTGCCGCATCTCTAAAAGGGCATATGCATGGGTCCTGTGGGGTGTGTGGGGGGGGGGGGGGGG
>AFGO01000797.1:5149-25106 GCA_004335405.1 Nannochloropsis granulata CCMP529
GGGTCCGATTCACTCTCATCACCGCTTTCTCCTCCCTCCTCCTCGCTCTTCCCCCCTGCACGGAGATTACAAATAACACCCAACAACACATCGAGCGCGGGACGAGTAATAGGCGAGGACGTACACACCATACCCCACGCCTTCCGAATCACACCCCTCAACCCCCTCATCGCCATCCCAGCCTCGGCTGTAGACAAGGCGCCCACACATACATCTGCCAACACGGCCATGGCATCCACCTTTTCCTCTGTCTCTTCCCCTTTCTTTGCCCCCTTCTTCTTATCCTTCTTCCCCTTCTTCTCCTTCTTCTCCGTGGTCATCGTCGCTTTCCCTACCAGGTCATCATAACACCTGCAAAGGTCTCCCAACAAATCCTCCTCCTCCTCCTTCTCCACATAACTCAACTGACCCAACCCAATCTGCATAACCAATGCTGAAAATGCCCCACTTACCTTATCCCCCTCCCCCCCTCCCTCCTTCCCCTTAATTACCCCCACCAACCCTAACATCGTCTCCCTCGCCTCTCTAGCCCCCTCCGGCAGCGGACACAGCAACTCCGCTCCCTGTCCTTCCAAACCACGCCACGCTTCATGTGCCATCCACAACCACCCTAATGCCCCTAACACGCCCTTAGAAACTTCAAATTGAAGAGCCTCCTTCTTGCTCAGCTCGGCCAAAAGACTGTGAAGACGGGCTGCAGCGACCTTCCGGACCTCAGGAGGAACAGAAGCAGCTTGAATCAGTACCCAGGTGGAGGGGTCATCCGCCTCCACACACTCCTTGTCCCCCTTCTTTGACTTGTAGCTGGCAGACTTACTCTTCTTACAGTTAAAATTCTCCGTCTTAAAATAAGCGAGGGAGAGGAGCAGTCGTAGCACCTGAAGCGTCACACTCGTCCCCTCCGGCTTGGCAATAGCAGGAGTCTTGCTCAAAGCATACAGCGCATCCACCGCCCATCTCTTCTTCGCAAGTGCCATGGCCGCCTCTTCAGCCGCGTCTGTTTCGTCTTCTCCTTCTACCTCTTCCTCCCCTCCCTTCCCCTTCCCCCCCTTCTTCTTCTTTCCACTGCTGCTGCTGCTGCCGCTGCTGCTGACCTCCGCCTCACCATACGCCTTGACCAAATGCCTGACAAATGACAATAGCTCTGTCGTACCCAACCCACTCAACAACCCTTGCACGGTCCCTGTCCCTGTCTTTAAATCAAAATTCACGTCACACCGTGTGAGCAACGCACTCGCAATGACTAACCTCTTCTCAGGCACAATCTCCCCTGCCGCTAAGAGTGTGTCAAGCGTCTGCTTTGCGAGAGGCTTGAGAATCTTGTCTGCCGTCCCCGCAGTCGCTAGGGACATGAGAAGGACTCTTAGCACATGTGGGGAGAGGCAGATGGGGAGCTGCGTGGCCAAACAACGGCTACAGACCCGTTGTAAGAGCATCAAGGATAGAGCTTTGCGTTCATGCGTCCCGCAAGCCAATACCCCATCTACCACCACCGTCCACAGTGCTTGCAATGTCGCTCCATGATCAGCCTCGTCCTCTTCTTCATCCATCTCCACACTGTCGCTGCTGCTCCCACCATCTTCCCGCGGCAACACTTCGTCCAGAATCCGATCCCACACGGGGTGCATCTGAGGGAAGGCACTTGAGGATGCCTTTAATGGCTCCTGCAGCTTAAACACACGCTTACCCTTTAAAATTCTCTTCGAAGTCAACAACCATCGAGGTAACTTCCCCTCCAGGTCCTTGTGCTTCAGCAAACCATGCTTACGAAGGTATGCCTGTATCGCCAGCCCCACCGCAAGCTGATCCGGATTAAGCGCCTCCAAACCCAGCTCCTCCTTCGCGTTCTCCTCCCTGTCCTTGACCGTCGCAGCCACACCAGCCCCCAAGGATTGTCCGAGCAGCGCAACGATTTGCGAGGAGCGGCAAAAACGCTTGGGGGGCATGCATTCCAGCATGGCCACCACGGTTTCGGCTGCCAAGGACCGCAAGACCTTGCGCTTGCTAAAAATGCCAATCGCCGTCTCCAAGAGCTCCGTGCCCGTGGATTCCCACTCTTTGTCGTTAGTTGTCAACCGATCCGAACGCGCTACAGCCAGGCAGGTGAACAGCCGGCCAAGGAGCATATCCCGTTCCTCTTGACCCTTAACGGAGCCCGTGACTTCAGTGGAGGCCACCATGTGTTCCTTTACCAAAGTCAAAGGCACGTGTGGCAAGGCCGCGAGCATTTCGGCCAGACAGGCTGCGAATCCTTGCCGTGCGGCCTCCGTAGAAGAGGATAGGCCCCGGACCAGACGCTTAATGGCATACTCGACGTCGGCCGACAAGCCGGAGGGTTGATGGTCCCCGCAACTCTCCGTGGCCATGTTAGTAGTAATGGTGCCGCTGCTGCTTGCTATCAAGGCCTCGATGAGTTCATGTGCTGCCTGGATGCGCTCGCCCGGGTCGGTCGAGACTAGCTTCCAATAGCACTCGAGGGACATAGCTACTGTCCTATGTGGGTGGCAGTGAAGGGGGGGTGGGGAGGTCTGCGTGTAAATGGTGGCGAGTTTTGCAAGGACCAATTAAGATGTCACACCCGTCAAAGACTGTGTAGGCACCTCGCTTGATGTTGCGGCGTACTGGGAGAGACGTGTTTTTTTGGGGCACGTGTGTGTAACGAGTGGTGGACCAGGATATTTCCTAATGGGCAAAAAGCTGTTGCCAACAACGGCGGCCGCAGCGGCCTCTCCCTTCTTCGTCCTCCATGGCGGCACTCGCTCTTCCCAATGCCTTTATGCCTTTCTACCAGACAATCAAGATATCCGCCTCACCATCCCTTGTCTCCCCCCCCCTCCCCCCATTTCCAGCCCACGCACAGGCAGGACTCGGAAAACCTTCAGCCACTGTGTAATCCTTTGTAACCGGAAAACCTTCAGCCCCACCATCAACCCTAGCGATAGCATGTCTCGATGGGGACGCAAAGCACGCCCGCCCCCTGGCTTTGACTACCTGGAACCGACCCTGGCGGCCTTGGAAGCCGAGTTGCGAGAGAGTACGTAGTTATGTGGTTTTGCATGTCCCTCATCTGAGGCGGGTGTGTGTTCTGACGCTTCTCTTCCCACCCTCTCTCCTTCCCTCGTCACACCACCACAGAGGTGAATGAAGGCCACGAGGGGAAGCGCAAAAACGAGTCCCTGTGGCCGGTCCACCAGATCAACTGGCAACGGAGCCGCTACGTCTTTGACATGTTTTATCGGTACAAGAAGATCAGCCGCGAGGTCTACGAGTATTGCGTGCAGATGGTACGGTGCGGGGCATGGGAGGCTTGGGGGTTGGTTGGGTGTCCGAGGGCTTGTATGAGCATGAGTGGATGAGTGAGGGTAGTAGGAAACGCGCGACAGACTGATTGGTTGTGTGTGGGTAACTCAAAGCGACGTTGTCTCATTCTTGCGGCCTCCTTCTCCCTCTTTCCCTCCTCCCCTTCAATCCTCCACGTAGAAAATCGTCGACGCCGCCCTTGCCGCCAAATGGAAGAAGCCCGGCTACGAAAAGCTCTGCTGCACATACGCCATCAACACCAAGAATTTTAAATTCGGTACCACCAGCATCTGCCGCGTCCCCAAGCATGTCTTGAACGAGGGGACAGTTGTGGAAGACACGAACTGTGGGTGCCGTGGCTGCTCGTCCGGAGAGCAGGGAGAGAAGAATATTTTTGGGAATAAGTATGGACAGTACTTGGCGGGCATTCAGGTGCGGAGGGAAAGGAAGCAGGCGAAGTTGGAAGCAGCTGAGGCTGCAGCGGCCAAGTCGGAAGGAGGGGTGTGGGCAGAGCGAGGGGGTGGAGAGGATGATGACGATGAGGAGGAGGAAGACGACGAGGAGGAAGACGAGGAGGGGGGGGGGGAAGGGAGGAAGGGGAAGTCGAAAAGGTCAGGGCAGGAGGACACGGACAATGATGATTTTGAGGAGGATGAGGACGAGGAGGGGCGGGGCCATAAGAAGAGCAAAGCGTCATAAAGTAGCAGAGGAGTAGAGAGAGTGGACGAGTGAGTAGTCACGTGTGCAAAAACAACGACAAGCCGAAACATTTAAAAAAAGGAACTGCAGAAATAAAAAAAAACAGGGCGACCCTGAGTGTGAGATGAGAACGAGAAGGATGAGCTTGTAAACATTTATTTTGTGTATTGTTCTTTCTGTGTGTCTGTAATGTTCTCTTGTGTGGTGAGTTCTCCGACGCACCACACCATACAGCACCATGCAGCCGCAAAAACAGCAGCAGCTGCTGCAGCAGCTGCAGGCTGACTTTAACTCCCTTTTTTGTCTGTATGGTTTTGGCTATGCTTTGTACAACAACCTCTTTCCCTTCCATCATCCTCATCCTCTCCTCCCTGTCTCCTTCCCTCCCTCAGCGATGCGGCAAGGCACACCTACACACAGGGCATTCCAGCTTGATATCCATCCACCTCTCCAAGCACTCCCGATCAAAGACATGATTACATGGCGCCACCATGTAGCTTCCGGCCCTTCCCACATCCACATCATTAAAACAAATCGCACACTCCGGCACTCCTCCTCCCTCCTCCTCCCTCCCTCCCTCCTCCATCCCTGTCATCTCAATGGCATCGTCCTCGATACTTTCACTCCCACTACTATGCATCTGCACCAGCCCCCCTGCCCTCCCCACCGGCTGCGCACCCCCTCCCCCTGCACCTCCCCTATGTTGAGGCACAGGTCGGTAATAATTGTACTTCGGCGGCAAAAACCGAGCAGGTATCATGTACTGCGGTCCAAGGAAATCTTGAGACAGCAACACGGCTACTTGCAGCCCAACCCATGAGACAAGCGCCACGCACATTCGATAATCAGGGCGGTAGTCTGAGAAGAGGAGATGGACGAAATTGTATGGGCAGCCGTAGACGTACAGGGGGATGACGAGCCTCGCCGCGGACATACCGAGGACGTAGGTGCGATTTAGGGGGTAGCGGAGGCCCTTGGTGGCATTCATAACGATTTGGGGGACCCAGAAGGAGTAGAGGAAGAATATGATGACTTCCAGGTAATTGGCCAGGAAGTAGACGAGGAAGAGGAGGAAGAAGAGGACGGCGTAGAAGCGGGCGTGGAGTGTGGCGAGCTGCCGTCGGAGCCCATTGAACGAGGCAGCGGTTGCTGATTGGGAGTTGCGGGACTGGTGGATGATGAACATGTAGCGGATCTCAAAAATCGAGAATATCACCAGCTTGAAAAAAGCAATCGACGCAAAAGCAGCAAACAGGGGCTGGAGCATCGCGCACAGCAACAGATGGGCAATGCATAGGAGGGCGTCTAAGATCGCTTGGCCGCCCACGCTGAGCAAGGAGACTCGCGACGCAGCGGCTTGAGTACGGGAGAAGTAGAGCTGGCGGAAGAGAAGGGCGATTTGTAAGACACACACTAAGGTGGCGACAATCGAGTAGTTGACAGCCTTTCGATACGCCCGGGTCCAATCCAAACGAATGGCCTTCGAGGAGACACTCATGGCCACGTTACATTCCACACTGACTAGGGTGCCTTCCAACCCTTCCACCCACTGCAGGCGCTCTTCGCTGCTGGCTGCCTCAGTCGACGAGGGGGAGGAAGTGGAAGGGTTGCCTTCCCCTCCCACTATCTGGCCCATCGCCTGACTTGAGTTCAACCTTGGCGAGGTCCGAGCGTCGAGGGTAAAGACACAATTCTTGCCATTATTCGTCCTTTGCCGGGGGTACTGATTTTTACTCCTATTTGGGATAACTACAGACTCGACCAAGCTCCCATCAGCAGCCACCACCTCAGACACACCTGCTGTAGTCGCATCATCGCTCACCACGGACAATCCCAAAATTGTGGCCCCTCCCTCACTTAGATCCTCCCCTGCAGCAGCTGCAGCAGCGGGAACCACTTCCTCCAGCAATGCCTGCAATCTTCGTTCCTCCTCTGGGTACCTGTCCAAGTTAGTCCATGCCGCCGCCATGCGCCCACCAAGGTCGTGCAAATCCTCTGAAGCAAAAGCAGCCGCAGTAGCCGCTGGAGTAGCCGTTCGTCTCCTACCCCTCCTCCTTCGTTCATCCCCAAAGCCAATGCCCCAAAACCCCACATCCTCCTCCTTCTCCTCATTTGCTTCCTCTTTCATGTCTTCATTCGCTCTTAAAGCCGCAGGGCTCTCCACCGCAGGCTTCGTACTGTTGCTACTGCTGGTGCCGTTGAGATTCTTGGCCGAGCTCGCCGGAAGCGTGAACGTAAAAGCTATGTTCCCCGCATCTTTCTGAATCATCGTCCGCAGCAACAACCGACCATCCTCGTGCAGATACACGCCCTTGGCCATTGCGTACACATCCCTCTCTGTGGAATACGACCCATCGAGTAACTTGAAATAACCATACACAAGGCTCAAATCCACCAGACCCGGCACTGGATTCATGTAAAGCTGCATATCCATCCTCCCCTCACTATGATGCAATGTCACCTCTCCTACAGGCTTATGCTTAGCTATCGTTCTTAAGCTCAACTCTGGAGAGGCAACGGCTGTGGTGGTGATGGCGGCACCAGTGCCGCTAAGCGGAGGATTCGTCTCAACCTTTGTCTCCGCAGCTGGCGCTGCTGCTGCTGCTGCTCCCTGCGGTTCCACCTTACGCAATATTCCACTTCCCATAACTTGCCCTTGGCGTCGTTCCCGACCCGGATTAGCCTCGACAGCTTTGGGGGTCTCAACTACCTTGCTCCATCCCCCACGGTAATATCCTGTAACGTTTCCTGCATAAAAACCACCGTCCTCCGGCTGCAACCGCAAAAACTCTTTCAATCGCTGCGTCCCCGCAGCGGACAAGCTGATACCTCCCCATTTGTACTCGTCCGACTGGCTTGCATTCCCCCCCCCGCCATTGTTGGTGTTGGTGTTATCTCCGTACGTGGTGGCATCCGTGCCGCCGCCGTTCCGTTGGTCGGCAAACAAGAGCAAGAGGCACATAAACAGTCCCATTTGAAACACCCTCGAGCGGTGCCTTCGCTCTTGCTCCTCGTCCATGGCAACGTCGCCCCCGCCTGGTGCCTGTCGCGCGAGCCAACTGTACGTGTATGGCGGGGTTGGGACGAAGCGCAGGGTTATGCGGAGGAACTAGTTTCTCTTCAACGTTGGCAACCCGTGCCCATAGCACGGATAACGTAGGGAGAAATACTCAGAGATTGTCATTATCTGGGCGTGTGGTGCGTAGGGGTCCATGCGACGGCAGCAAGTGGCACTTGGGGCGGGGTGTAGAGGGGTGCATCAGCTGGAGCACAAGCAACACATACCTGCGGGTTCTAGCGCGCATTCCTGGGGCAGCAGGAGGCGGGGTGGGAGGCCCTTCACGCTCGGGAGGCAGCATGGTCGTCCCTTGGTGCTGGTACGGCTACTGCTTCTCGCTCTACTGTGGTGTTAGTTCTCCCATGTCGAGGCTGCTGGCTTGTCCTGTGGGTGCATGCGAGGGGGGGCGGAACTGTCAGCATCAAGTACCAAGACCAGGCATCGTCCACGCACAAAAGCATCATGCAATGTAGAACAAGAAGGATGTGTGCGACCAAACAATGCCGCAGCTAATCTCAAAGCAGCACAAGCAGGGTGACCCCCGCCACGCTCAGAGCCTCCTCTGAATTTTGCCAGCGACGACGAGGTCTCGACGCCCCGCCGGGCGATATGGGCAAGGCGGCTTGCTATTGGCCGCTGCCGCATTAGACCACTCCCACGCACTCCACGCGCATCCCAAGCACACTTAACGCTCACCACACTCCTTATCCCTATATTTCTACAGGCCCCGCTCGTTGTTTGGGTTCCGCAGCTTTGACAGCGGTCGCCTCGACTTGCCTGCCTCCCGTCATCGTCATCGCAGAGCGACAGGAACATTTGCGTCTCCAAATCTAATAGCACCCGCACTCATGAGGGGCACCTACGTAGACCCCAATACCAACATCCGCTACGATACCAACAATGCGGACTTTGAAGGTACGTGGGTGTGCTGGCCAAGCTGTTTCTTTCCCCAGGCAAACCAAGGGAAGACGTCGGGGGGCTGGGAGTGCTATCTACAGGTCAGGGTTAGAAGAACTTAGGGGTTCCGAACCAGCGGAAGCGGTCCAGAGATTCTGCCTGAGACCACGGTTCTTGCTCTGTCTTGTTCTGTATAGGAAACAGGTCTAGGTTCTGCTGTATGTGGTGGTTCTGGTTCTGTTTCCTGGTTCTGGGTAACGTTGCAGAGGGCTAGAAAAAATATATACTTATGAACAACCATCGCCCATGAACCTTGGCATATCGCCACTTCTACAACTTGGGAATGAGTGGCTTCGCTTCACTGTATAGGCCCTTTTGGGTCTTGGTTCCGGTTCCTGGCTTCCCCCGAAACATTGCCCAACATCCTGATAGAAATTGGATCAAAACGCCAGCGGTTCTTCCGACCTATTTGGCCAGCCCTTCCGTGCAGATTGTCCATGACCAGCTCTTATGCATGCCCGTTCTCGTGTACATATTGTAACAGGATGGTTGACAAAGCAGAGCAGCTGGCTGAAGGATTGGAGGAGACGATACTTCATCCTCAAGGGTAGCAAACTGTTCTTCGCCAAGGTGGGAAGAGGATGGGGTAGTCGAGCTGCGGGGTTTGATCGGGTGAATGGGCCGAAGTGTGAAGGGGGGAAATGAAGGGGGGGGGGGGATTCTGTTCCAAACAAATATGCACGTAACCTCTCCGTGTTGTCGATTGGTTATTCGTGTGGGAAGGGCTGGGGTGTGCACTGCCACACGTTCCACATCCCACCACCTATTATCGCTCTCCATTGCCCCCCCCCCAACAGCATTCCCACTCACCACTATCCTCTTCCTCTCCGCTTCCCACTATCTTAACTGACAGAACGAGATGGGCTCCCCCCACGGGATGATCGACCTTTCCTCTTGCATGACCGTCAAATCCGCAGAGCTCAAGGCACATAAGCGAAACGCTCTAGAAGTCTCTACCCCTGAGACCACGTTCCTAATGTACGCGGACACGGAGAAGGAAAAAGATGACTGGATCGGTGCGGTCGGTCGCGCGATTGTACGCAGTTCGACCACCTACACTCAGGAGGTGGGGGAGGGGGGTGATGACGACGACGGGAGTGATAGTGAAGAGGATTAGAGCGGGGGAGGGAGGGAAGGCGGGACGTGTCTTTTTTTTTTATGTATAGCATACGCAACAGCTCCAGCCAATGAGGATGATTAGAAAGAGGAGATAGACAGAAGGAAAGGAAGCTATCACATCTTGCCTCCTGTAAAACGTAAAAAACACAAAAACACAAATCTATTGGACAAAAGCAACGATCCGCGCTCCTCATTTCTTTTCCGTCGGTATTCCTATCTTTTTCTTTTAAGAAATCTCTGTGCTACATACCTGTTATGTTATACCGGGGGGGTCGCCTCAAACATGAACCTTGAACTCCTGGGGTCCATCGTCGCCACCTCCACCGGAACCGCCTTGCCCATGGTACTCGTGAGGTACACGCCCTTCAAGTACTTCCCCTTCGCCCCCTCAGGCTTGGCATTACTCAAGGCCACCATCAACACCCGAATATTCTCCAGCAACGCCGCCGTGTCAAATGACACCTTGCCCACCCCCACATGCACCATCCCGAACCGATCTGCCTTAAACTGAACCTGCCCCGCCATCGCCGACTTCACAGCCGTGGCCACATCCTTCGTCACCGTACCCATCTTAGGATTGGGCATCAAACCCCTCGGTCCCAACACCCGCGCGACGCGACTGACCAAGGGCATGACTTCAGGCGTGGCAATGCAGCGATCGAATGCCAATTCGCCGTCTTGGATGGCTTTGACCAGCCCCTCTGCCCCCACGATGACAGCACCAGCTGCCTTGGCGGCCTCGACGTCATCTCCTCGCGCAAACACTGCTACCCTGACGGCTTTACCCGTCCCATTGGGCAAGGTCTGCACGCCTCGCACGCTCTGATTGGGCTTCCGGGGGTCAACACCTAATTGAATGGCTAGGTCGACTGTCTCGGCGAACTTCCTTTGTTTCCCTTCCTTGGCGTTGTGGAGGACGGTGGCGAGGGCGTCACGGATGGGCATGGCTTCGGTGATCTGATTTCGTGAAGGAGGAAGTGTACAGAGGTAAGGAATGGGCAAGTGATTGAATGTGGGGAGAGGGTATGATGCGTGAATTCAGGCTCGATTGAAAACCACTACCAGGCAAGGATAAGGAAAGCTACGACAAGCCCGCCCCATTCACCTTCCATTCAACAGATCCAGGACACATTGGGGACCTTGCTACACACACTTTTCAAAGACGTACCCGGTTGGCGGAGGAGACGGAGGGGGACGACGGGGAGGCGGCGGAGGGGACAGTACTTCGGTTGCTGGCCCGGGCAGAGGTAACTGCCGCCACGGCCTTGCCCACAGTAGTGGAGGTTGGCCTTCGTTTCCGCGCTGCTTCAGCCGTGAAGTGCCGCAAGGAACCCTGGACTGCAGCCGCAAGACTGCTGCCTTCGTGATGGAGGAGTCTTGCCAGCATTGCTTTCGCTTGGATAGTCGCGATTCCTGTAAGGCGGGTGAGTAGGGCAGCCACGGTATTTAAGGCGGTATCCTGCCAGTCTAATAAGTCATGCAAATGTCTCGATCGTGGAGGGGTGCGTGTGTGTTGCAGCAGTGGCAATAGTGAAAGGAGGAGCTCGTGATGATGATGATGGTTGATGATGAGGGCGAGTGACTCTCGGATGCGCCTCAATCTTGCCTTCGCTCGTGCTCAACTTCGTTTTTACCCAAGCCTTGAAAGTGCTCTTTCAGGTTCCAAGACTTGGAAGAAACTATACAGCCTGCATCACTGCGTCCGGCTCGTGCTGTTTGGATATCATCAAAAGTCTTTTTCGCTCGGTTCCTTTACGTACAATCATTCAACATTCAACCTCCTCACCCCCTTACTTTGGTAACAAAAAAAAACAAGTAAAACCAAAAGCCTGTGTAAAATTAAGCCTGCGTGTACCATATATTTAGCTTTTCCTTAACATAGGAGAAATACTCGCAGTGCCTTGCATCCTTTTCATCTCACTTTTCATCTCGTATTCAATCCCTTACGTTTCTAAGTGCCCTAAAGAGCATGCAACCCTTTTTTTCTATTCTTTTTAAAAAGATGATGTTCAGGGGGAAATGACATTTAAAATCAGTACGAAAAAGCCTGTTTAAAAATGACATGAAATCCCTGGATCAACCCACCGTATACACCCCCCGCCATCCGACAAAACTGTGAGTGGGACAAAGAATATACTGCTCACCACGCTACCATTAACCCCACATTTATCCCTCCCCCTTACTGCTCCCATATCCCCCTCCAAACGCTCTAATGATGGAAGAGGCGAACATTGGTGAATGCCATCGCCATGCCATACCCGTTGCAGCACTCGGTCACCTGCTCATCTTGGACAGAACCTCCGGGTTGCACTACAAACGTCACGCCGTACTTCGACGCGTGATCAATCGAGTCCCGGAATGGGAAGAATGCATCCGATGAGAGACTCACGCCCTTCAATGTGGCCATGAACGCTGTCTTCTCCTCCTCCGTCAAGGGCGAGGGGATCTCCTCAAAATTCGCCTCCCACAATGGACGTTCCGCCGCAGTGATGTCTCCCTCGATGTATCTCACGCGGGCATTCACCCGATCCTGCCTCTTTACCGTCGGCTTAAAAACAAGGGCACGCACCTTCGGGTGCTGCCGGAGCCACCACACCTCCACCTTCCTCCCCGCCAACTTCACACAATCTACCCGGCTTTGCTGCCCGGCCCCTACCCCAATCACTTGCCCATTCAGCGCGTACCCCACCGAATTACTCTGAGTGTACTTAATCGCAATCGACGCTATAATCAAATCACGCACTGCTTCCTCCCCCAGCTGTTTTGTCGTCACCACCTTCGTCAAGTCCGCCGGGCTCAACAAAGCATCATTTCTCCTCTGCTTAAAAGCAGCGCCATATACTTCCCTGTACTCCACGGGCGGGGGGACGAAATCCACCGTCGCCTGCAACACAATGAACTTCCCGCCCTTCTTGCTCGCCAAAATCTTCAGCGCCTCCGGGTCGTACCCTGGAGCAATGATCCCGTCACTGACCTCCTTCTGGAGCACCTTCGCAGTGTCCACATCCACCACGTCACTAACCGCCGCAAAATCCCCGAACGAACACATGGGATCCGCGCCCCTCGCCCTAATATAAGCCAAGGCCACGGGGGTCAAAATTGAAGGGTCAGCAACCTCGTATGCCTCCGCCTCTTCCGCTGTCAGGGGCACAGCCACCCCCGTCCCCGCCGGGGAGACGTGTTTGAAGGAAGCAGCAGCCGCCAAACCCAAAGCAGCACGGAGCTCACGCACCAGCTGGTAGGCATTGAGGGCATCCAACAAATTGATATAACCAGGGGTGCCGTTTAAGACCTTAAATGGCAAAGGCGTGCCCAGGATGGACAAGATGCCAGCAGGAGCCTGGTGGGGGTTGCAGCCGTATTTCAGAGGGAATTCCGGGGTGTACACGCGGGTCACCACGGGGGCTTGCTCCCCCAGCTGTTCATTAATCCAACCAGCGATAGCAGCATCGTAGGCAGCGGAGGTGGCAAACGCACGGGCGGCAAAACGCTTGCGGAGGTCGAGAGAGGTGCTCCCGTCGTTGGCCTTCATTTCCGCCATCAATTCTCCGTATTGAGCGGGGGACGTGGTGATGACGACATAATTGTGGTTCTTGGCCGAGGAGCGAAGCATGGAAGGACCACCGATGTCGATGTTTTCAATGCACGTCGCAAAATCCCCGCCTTTTTGCACGGTGTGTTCAAACGCATACAAATTGAGGACGACGACATCAATGTTCTCAATGCCGTTCTCCTTCATTTGCGTTTCGTGGGTCGGATTGCCCCGGACGCCGAGAAGGCCACCGTGCACCTTGGGGTGAAGAGTCTTGACACGTCCGTCCAGAATCTCGGGAGAGCCCGTGTAGTCAGTAACGTCCTTGACCGGTAGGCCCGCGTCACGGATGGCCTTGGCTGTTCCGCCGGTGGAGAGGAGCTCGACGCCTTGTCCGACCAGAAAGGTGGCCAGCTCCAGGAGACCGGTCTTGTCGGAGACGGAGAGGAGGGCGCGCTTGACTTTCCAGAGATCAGCTTGGGTCCCTTCGACGGCGGTAATCTGAGGTAGGGAAGGCAGGGGGGGATAGAGGGTTCGGGAGTATGAGACGTTGGTGGTGGGTGGTCATAGATGGGTCAAGGCGGCTGCTTGGATAGAGCATAGGCACAGTAAAAGACCATGGTACAAAGGAGGGAGAGACAAATACTCAAGCTAGTGCGGCAACGGCAAGCAGGGACGCGTTAGCGAAGAATAGAACCACGAACTTGAGGCTGAATGGCAGGCGGGGGGGGGCAGGCGGGGGTTACGAAGACAACAGAGCCATTGAATTGACAAAAGCGGGGAACGATAATGCCAGAGCACTGCACACACAATCTATCCAAGATACTTCAGCACTTACCACGTGCGCCATATTAGTTGTTTTTGGGAGTGGTTTTGCTTGACGAGGCGATGCTAGGAGGAACGCGGAATGGCCACCCACACAAAGTAGCAGCAGCAAGCACTTGAAGACGAAGGACTGGATGGTGGACGCCGTCGAAAGCGACTTTTGGCCTATGCGTGTGCGTCATGTGTATGAAGTGAGAGATGGGTCATGGGACAGCCCCGAGGACCTAGCGCGGCACTCTCAAGACCTGGCAATAATATGCCGCAGGTGCTGGCGTCCGCTTAGAAGTGCTCCTGGCGGTCCTTCAACCAGCAGTGGTGGTGGATAGGTGTCGTCGTACTGTCGGTGAGGCGAGGATGTGCGCAAGCTGTGCCGCGGCATCCCCATCACTCCCAGAATCATAGAGGATGCTTCTTTCAGTCCTTTCCATGCTGGTTGTTGGGCAAAAGCTGTTTTCACAAAAGCAATGGGCAAAATTGGAAGAAGTGGGGGGGCCGCGCTGCTGTGCTTGAGTTTGGAGGCACGCTCGAGCACTCTGTGTTTTGATGGAGCCGCGGGTTTAAAATGGAGGGGCTTTGAGCATCAAAATCCTTTTGAAGGCACCAAACACGCATTGAAATGTATAGATTAGTGCGTAGGAAGCATACGGCCTACAAATATAACGGGTTTGTTGACATTTTGCGCCTCAAACTGGCTGCACCACTCCAGCATTACGACTTCCTGCGGCGAGCAGTTTGAGAAACACCCGTCTCACCCATTCTTCGCCATCCTCTGCGTTGGAGATGAGTGTGTGCGTGGTCTTCTCACTCTATTGCCCTTTCCACCAGCGGGCGCCTTACACACGTACCACGTTCTTGGCTTTCTTTCAGGCCCCTTTGAAGATGCTGGAAGAGCCCCGGAATCTTTGTACCCCCTTATTCTACCTCAGCAATCCTCCACGTTGCCATCGCCATCGTCATCATCATTCCCCAGCTCCCTCTCCACGCACGCGCGCGGCAAAAGGCCACAAACGCACAGAGTGATGAACGGCAACGCCGCGGCCACGACGCAGACTGGGTGACCCTCGACACGTATCCCTGCCTTATCTAATCACACACTCACAAACCACAGGTGTTCTCTCCACGTGGCCGGGCTTACTTCCTGTGAGCTGTTCAGTGTTGGTTGACGAATCACATTCTTCCTCCATCCCCGTCTCGCTTGCCAGCGCCAATCTCCTAGCGTGCGTGACTGTGTCCCGGCAACGGAGCACAACCACCCATTCCTAAGCCATGGTCACCCGACTGCACCTTCGCAACAATCAGAGCAGCAGCTGCAGCAGCAGCGACCGCAGCAGTAACAAGAACGATGCCGGCACCAGCGGCAGCAGCAGCAGTGGGCTTTCAAGAACCACGGCTGCAGGGCGCGCAGGCCGCGTTGTGACGTGGGGCTCCTGTCTCATCTTAACGAGTGGCTTGTTGCTTGCGACATCTGTGGAGGGTTTCTTGTTTCAGGGCTCGGTCCGAGCGCGCGCTTCCGGCTCGCTGTCTTCCCCCTTCTCCTATTCCCCCTCCTCACCCATGTATCTACCCTCCTTCGCCGCGTGCACGACAAGAAGACCATCATTGCTAACAGTTCTTCATAGCAGTGCCACCGCTGGGAGCACCGGCGGCAGCGGCAGCGATAATGCCAACGAGAATCTCAGTCCTACCCGCCTCGAAGCCGCAGCCACTATGGACCCTCCCACTACCGGTGCGGGCCTGCGACGCCGCCTCCGCCCCAAAACCCAACTCCCCGCCCCACACGCCGGCGACAAGCGTAATGTCAAGCTAGGCGTATTACTTCTTCAACTTGGCGGGCCCGAGCGCACCGAGGACGTGGAAGGTTTCCTGTACAACTTATTTGCCGACCCTGATATTATTCGCTTGCCTGGTTTTATCAGCGGACTGCAAAAGCCTCTGGCCTATGTGATCTCTAAGCGCCGCGCGCCCAAGTCTAAGGCAGCCTATGCCTCCATTGGTGGAGGGTCGCCCATTGTCAAGTACACGGCAGCACAGGCGGAGGGAGTGGAGAAGGTCCTACGGGAAGACATGGGTTTGGACGCCAAGTGCTACGTGGCCATGCGGTATTGGCACCCGTTTACGGATGAAGCCTTGGAGCAAATGCGTCAGGATGGGGTTAACTCTGTGGTTGTTGTGCCGCTGTACCCTCAGTTTTCGATCTCGACCAGTGGAAGCTCCTTGCGGGTGTTGCAAGACTTGTTCTTCAAGGACGCGCCGCGCTGGGGTCAAATTTCGCACACTGTCGTACCGGCGTGGTATGACAGGCCAGGTTACGTTCAGGCCATGGGTCGGTTGATTTCTAGGGAGCTGTCGCAATTTACCGAGGAGCAGAAGGCGGAGGGGAGTCTGCATGTACTGTTTTCTGCGCATGGGGTGCCGCAACGCTACATTGAGATGGGCGATCCGTACCAGGAGCAGATTCGGAAGTGCGTGGAATTGATTGCGAAGGAGTATGAGGCGCCGGGAGTGACGACGCATTTGTCGTACCAATCACGGGTGGGGCCCATCGAGTGGTTGAGACCTTACACCGATGACGTAATCGAAGAGCTGGGCGCGTCTGGCATTAAGAACCTGGTGGTCGTCCCCATCTCCTTTGTCTCTGAGCATATCGAGACACTGGAGGAGATCGACATTGAATACCGCGAGCTGGCCCACGAGAATGGCATCAAGAATTGGAGGAGGGTCCCAGCGCTGAACACGGAGCCCGGGTTTATAGAGGACCTGGCCCATATGGTGGTTGAGGCTTTGCAGACGCCCTCGATTTCAGTGACGGAGGCCTGTGCGTTGAATAATTTGGATATTATGCCCATGGATGGGCGGAATAATGGGGAACAGGATAGGGAAAATAATGGGAAGTTGGCGGTTTTGGGGTTAGCGAGTGGGGTGGTGTTGGACTTGTGTAGTGGCCGTGGAGGACTGGCGCATCTTTTGCATTAAATAACGCGAGAGAGAAGGAGTTGTGAAAATGAGTGAGTAGGTGTGAGAGACATGTGGCTTGTTCGAGGGAGGGGAAAGAAAGGGCGATGTCTCTGGTAAACTCTTTGTCATGATTTAATCTGACTTTTTTGATTGTAGTATATCTTTTTATCGTTTCTGGAGGGAAGTGAGGAAAGGAAGGGTTGGAGGGGCGGGCACGGAAAGACAGAAGAGAGAAAGGAGAAATGTTTCCGTTTTGTACAAATTACTAGGTGGCACCAGGAGCAGTAACAGCCACAGTGGCGAAAGTATCGTTACCTTCCAGGATTCGGAATGGAGGGAGAGGGGAAAAGACGGTTAGAGAGGAGGTAAGAAATAAAAGAAGAGAACGCTGCCAATACCTGTAGAGAGCAAGCAAAGACAACAAATGAATGGTTTTAGGCGATGACGACGACAAAATACAACAAACAACAAAGAAGACCTTACGTCCACCAAAAGAAGAAGCAGAAGGAGATGTGTGTATGTGTGTGTGTGTGTGTATGAGAGTGTGTGTGTCTGATGTGTGTGTCGTGCGTGTGGGTGGGTGCCTTTGTGCAAACATAGCTGTCTGTGATTCTCGTTCAGCAGAAGATCAAACTAGCGAGGCGAGGCAGAGAGAGCGTGCTCGTATTCTCAAACTGAAATACGGCAACGGCGACAAGGACAAACAAAATTGATGTAAAATATGCACGAGCCGTAGTGTTCATCCCCTCTTCAAGCAGCAACGGCAAGGACAAGAGCAACAACAGCAACAAGAACACCACCACCACCACCATCGCCATGCGTCACCATACCTTCTATGCACAAATATCGGCAAGAGGGCCATCCAGCAATGACGAGAAATAGAGAGTTTAAATAGGTGGAAGTCGTCATGATTCATTCTCCCATTTTTTATTTTTCTCTCGTCTTTGCCGCTCCTGCCGCACTCGCCTCTTGACACCGGTCCACTGGGAAATGATAAAGACAAGCGAATGCAAGAAAGGATGGGAGGAGGGAGGGAGGTATGGCAGGAACACGAAAGCCGCGAAAGTTCCACGGCATGAGAAGACGAAGAAAGTATGAGGCAACGAGGCGGGTAGTGTAGGAGAGGAGCAAATAATTTCCTTACCGCTGCTAGTGGCTTTGAGGGGAAAGGAACAAGAGACGAAGATAGAGACGAAGATTTACGATAACGATCACCACGACGGTGCATGCTTGCTAGCAGGCGTAGGAGTGGCAAAGTTTTCTGGGTTGATTTTCTTTGTATGGTTTTAGCTTAGCTCTTTTAATGGTCGTTTGTATTTCGTTTCGTTCATTCGTTCGTTTCCTTGAAGTACTTTTAAGTTTTTCTCTCTTGTTCATTCGTCGCACACAAACACACACCCTTATAAGTCGTTTTCTCCCTCCCTCAACATCTCCTTGTTTCTTTCTCGATCTCTCACCCAATTACCTTCTCTTCTTCTCTCTCTTGATTTATTTTTTCTATCCTGCTTACTTTCACCTTTTCCTCCTCCTCCCCTCCTTTCCTCCCTCCCACTCACCCTCTCTCCCTCCATCCCTCCCTCCCTCCCTCAGTACACCCCCGGCAAAAACAACCACCTCACCTCCGCCTTATATTTTTCCCAATCCTCCCCATACTTTACCGCACACAAATGATCGTCCCTCGCCGCCCGATGCACTAGTAAGACCCCGAAATAAATCGCATAAAAGTACGGCAACACGTGCACCGGCCCACACAACCCACACCACGCCAAACCCATCATCCAATCCCCTGTGTAGTTTATCTTACGCGCCCAGCCCCACCACCCACTGATCATCAACTTCGTCCCTCGCGCCGTCTCTAAAAACTTCACATGCGGAACACTTCCGGGGTCCCTCCTAAACACATCCTTTGTACTATTCGCCCGCCTAAAAATCCAATACCCCAATAAGTGCAGCCCCGCCAACCCCCCCGCCACCCATCCGCCCACGCTCACAGGCCTCCCCACCAAATACCTCGCTTGCAAAGAGTAAGTAAACGGCACCCAGGCCAGATCCCCGAACGCAAGCATAAACCCAAACCCATCCGTCGTGATATCCATCGTCGTCAAGATCGCCCGTTCGTTCAAGAGGGCATCCAAAACATACCACCCCTGGAACACACAAACAAGCACTAGCGGCCAACTTATGCCCTCCCCAGTCACCTGCTGCAACTGCTGCTGCTTCATCAACATCCCCAGATTAAGCACCGCCCATCCGATTAGCCCTGGCCGAAGCTCACAAAAATACTTCCAATCAAATCCCCCACTCCTCGGGTTCAGTTCCCTCCCCATATAAAAATCATAAAGCACGTTCCCACTCCTCCCTCCCTCGGCCAACAACACACCCCTCCGGAAACTAAGCACATACAGACACACCGCCAGGCCAAATGAAAACACAACAGCAGCAAACGCAAACTGCGGGAAGCGATCATACAACTCTTCAAGGGGAAACGCCCCAAACCCCACCAAATCTTCCCAAGCCGGAATACGCCATCCCCCCGCTATCCCTTCTGCCGCCTGCATCAACGCCCCCCCAAGCATTCTTCCTCCACTCACCACCTCTTCTGCTGCCTGTGTCACCACTTCCCCCACCTCTCCCAAGACCTGCTGCACTTCATCCCCCTCGTTCATTGCTGCCGACGGCTCGATCCCCACTTCTTTCAACACAGGAGATGCAAATTTCGGACACCCATGCCCCATCACAAGCAAAGTAATCCAGAACGCCAAATGTCCATTTAATTTATACGACAGCCTCTTCCCTCCTGTTCCAGGCAACGGCACGCCCAACGCGATTTCTCCCGGGAGCACCCGCTCAAGCAACACCTGGAAGAGAAACCAAGCGACAATCACCAGAAAAGCCATAGGGTCCCAGAGCTCGTTTTTCACCAAATTAATCACCTCTATTCCCTTGTTTTGTGCTAAGGCAGGAAAGGTTTGCAAATAGGAGAGAAGGGCATGGGCGGCTTCTCTGGGGGAAGAATTGATTTCCAAGGCGTAGCCCTTGAGTGTGGCTGGTAGGGTGGTGGTGAGAAAGTAGGCTAGGTCCGTCCACCGCAGGCAAGCCAGAGGAGAGGAGGAAGACTGAAAGGAGAAGGGGGAGGAAGTGGTGGAGGAAGGGAAGGAGGAAACGTAGTTTGGGCAGCAGTAGTAGAGGCCTAGCACTACCACTGGGAGGCCGATGATGATGCCAAGGGCACCCCAGGGCCCACCAAACTCGTACTCGAACGACGATGCGGGCTCGACGGAAGGAGGCTTAGTAGCTGCCTTAGCGGGGATCTTCACCTTGACCTGCTTGGGCTTGGGTGCTGCGGCCACTTCTTGTTGGGGAGGAGGAGGGTCGGCACGAGACTTTGGCGCCTTTTTCCGGGAGGGGCTGGCGGAGCGGGCGGTGGGACCAGGAGTGGTGGAAGCAGCGGACGCGGTGGGTGCCATGGTCGCGCGCCTCTTAGGAACCTTCGGCGTGGTAGCGGCCACGGC
>AFGO01000797.1:31318-41693 GCA_004335405.1 Nannochloropsis granulata CCMP529
TGAAAGGGAATGGAATGTGCGAGTCAAGTTCCGAAGGTGGGAGGGGGGGAGAGGGGGGGAGAGGAAGAGAAGGAATTACCTAATAAAAGGCAACCGCAACAAAGCCTCCGTCACCAGCCACTTCACATTGGCGTGCGTCATGGTCGGACTCGTGCTGGTCAATGCCCAACCAATGGTCAAGATTCCATGCGGGTGCATGCAAATCAATGACCTCGATTCGGGTTTGATCTCCTTGAAGCCATCAAAAAGGACCTTTTGTGGGTAGAAATAGCGGTTGCCTGCTCGATAGATGTCGCGCACGAGGGCCCATTCCTTGGTCGGATAGACCGAGCGGTAGGCGTAATAAAGGAGGAGGCCGAGGGCGAAGCGATAGTCGCCCTGTGTTGCGGTACAGTTTGAAGGGGGGATGGAAGGCAGAGAGAAATACGAACATAAGTGCTGATGGACTTATGAAGGGATAATGACCCATGTGCATGATTAAAATCGCCAACTAATCAACTACTGCCAGGGAGGACACGAGAATTCACTCCTTCCACAATCCCCCTGCCCCCAGCCCCTCCTACCTGTGCTAGCATTTTGTACGTGGCCAAGGGTACAACAATGACACCAAAGAGCCATACGTGGATGAGCGAAGCCAGAAGCAGACCCCCAATCAGGCGCTCCTTGAGATCAGGCTTTGCGGTTGGGGTTGAAGGAGGAGAGGCTTCATGTAAGCTGAGGATGATAGTGTTGGGACCAGACAAGCGTGACAAGAAAGGCACTACTGCCCATCGAAAACATGAGAATGAGCAGGCATGTTATATAAAAAGGCCACTGGAAAAAATGGTTGCGGTCGCAGGGTGGTGGTGGACAAGGGCTCGCACGGGTCTTATGTCCTGCCCATGGGCCGGGAAGGGGCGGCTGAGGTGGACTCTAGCCCAAACAGCAGCTATGTACCACACCACGTACCGGAGAATGTTTGGGCGACGAGATGGCGGCCATGGCTATCGTCTCGAGGATGCGCTTGTGCTTCGTAGAAGGGTTAGAGGGTGAGAATTGCTCGTGTTGATTGAGGTTTTGGGTGATGGTCGAGATATGGAGAAGATTATGATGAGAGGAGGTCGACTTGCTTGCGTGTGTGTCAAGTGAGTGGCCTTGCTTTGCGTCTCCTGCACAAATGGCTTGCCCCTGGGACCACTCAGTCCACAATAGCAGACAATGTGCAGACATTGGATGGCGTCCTGAACGCGATACTACTTTACGGTGGTCAAGAGCAAGGACACAAACCCCTTTTATACTATCCACTGGCCCACAAGCAGCACCATGGACTCCTTCTTCGAGCCTGCCCATCTCACACACATACACAACAACAGGCCGCCAGGATGTTTCATCATCGGTCTGGCAAGCTCAAGCAGCAAAACAAGAAGCACAAGGCACGCCGGCATCTGGCCTCGAAGCGTGCGGTCAAACGGGAGGAAGGCGGCAAGGTCAATGTGGGTGGCGGCAATGCATCGGTGGCCTCGTCCTCGACCTCGACCCAGCGCACGGGCAACAAGCAAAAGACCATGGAAAAGGACCTGAAACAAGACCGCCTTAACCGTGCCCGCCAAGTTAAAGAGCAGAAGCGCCAGGACCTCTTTCTCCAGAGACGTATCGGCTCGGCAGATGGCCCACCACGCGTGGTGGCACTGCTCCCCCTCTCCGCCTTTTGTGACACGGCCGCAGTCCGAGATGCCTTGCTCAAAACCCGCGAGCCCCAACAAGCCGTAGATGATGACGTCGTGACGCCCAGCCCTCGCATGACGACGGCCGCATTCAAGAACTTGAAGCAACGATTCACGTTTTTGTTGCCTCGGTTTGGGTTGCAGGATGCATTGGAAGCTGCCCGGGTCGCAGACATGGTGATTTTCATTCTTGACATCAGCCGGGGGGCGGAAGGCGCCGTTGCACAAGAAGGAGACTTGGCGTTATCTGCCTTGCGAGCACAAGGGCTGCCAACCACAGTGGGGATCGTGCAGGGGTTGGAGCATCACCACGGGTGTAAATCCCAGGTGGAATTAAGGCGATACGGCCATCGTTTTTTCGAGACGGAATTCGGAGATAAAATCAAGGTAGCCGAGAGTATCAATACAGCCCAACTGCTGCGCATATTGTCCACGTCGACCGGCCCGAGTCTGCATTGGCGCCAGACGAGGTCGTATTTGGTGGGGGAGGAGGTGGCATGGACTCCTGCCCAAAGAGGGGAGGAGGGAGGGAAGGAGGACACGAAGATGGGAGCAGCAGAAGAGGATGGAGTACTGAGAGTAAGAGGGTTTGTGCGTGGGAAGTGTCTGAATGTCGATCAGCTGCTACATTTACCGGGTGTGGGGACGTATGCAATGAGTCGGATTTTGAAGGCGGGTGTGCCGGAGCCTTGTCCTCTAAGGGGAGCACGCAGCAGCAGCAGCAGCAGTGGTATGATGGAAGACGGAGGGGAAGAAAGGGAGGTTCTGGCCGAGGCGGTGGGGGGGGCAGCGAGAGAGGAGGCGTTGAAGATGTGGGCTGAGGTGGATGAGCTAGCGGGGGAGCAGACCTGGCCGACAATGGAGGAGGAGATGGAGGGAGGGGGAGCGTGGTCGGGTGAGGAGGAAGGGGGAGAGGTAGAGGATGAGGAGAATGAGAAGAAGAAGAAGAAGAAGAAGCTGTTGAAGAAGATGTCGGAGTACCAGGCGTCGTGGTTTGAGGGGGACGAGGACGAGAAGGAGGAAGCAGAGGAAGGAGCGGAGGAGGGGGAGGGGGAGGACGAGGAGGACGACGATGACGGTTCGACAGACATGGATATGTCGGCGGCAGATCTGCAGCAACAACAACAACGGAAGGTGAAGAGGTTGGAGGAGGACGAGCTGGAGTTCCCGGATGAGGTGCAGACGCCTGACGACACTCCGGCGAAGGAGCGATTCGCGCGTTACCGTGCTTTGAAGAGCTTTCGGACGAGTCCTTGGGACCCCTACGAGTCTCTACCCAGGGAATACGCGCGTATATTTAAATTTTCAAATTTTGCCGCGTCCTATGCTAGGGTGATGAGCGAGATGGAGGAGGTGGAGAGGGCCCAAAACCAGAAGCTGCTATCTGTTTTGTTGCCCCCGCCGACGGCGGCTGTTGCTGACAAGGAGAGCGACGCAGGGATGGAGGTGGAGGAAAGGGAGGAGCAGGACCAGGAAAAGGAGAAAAAGAGCAGTTTGTTGAAGGGTGTGGTGGCGGCGGGGACCTACGTGACCTTGGAAATTGTTGCCGTGTCGGCTGCCGCATGGGCACAAATTCAGCAGCAGCAGCAGCAGCGCCAGCGCCCCTTGAGTGTGTTTTCATTGCTTCGATACGAGAACAAAGTGAGCGTGCTGCATTTCAACATTCAGAAACACCCTAGTTTCACCGCGCCCTTAAAGAGTAAGGAACGTCTGTTGTTCTATACGGGCTTTCGCTCCTTTGAGGCAAGGCCAGTCTTTTCGGAACATAACCTGAATTGTGATAAGCACAAGTTTTCCCGCTATTTGCACGGGGGTCGCTTCGCTGTTGCGACAGTCTTTGGTCCTGTGAGCATGCCCCCCTGTCCAGTGTTAATATTTCGGACGTCGGCGGCCGTGGAGGATGGAGGAGGGGAAAAGGGAGGAGCAGCGGCTGGTGGAAGTGTCTCGTTTGGCGGTGTCCTCCCTCCTCCTATTTCTCCTTCTCTGACACTGGTTGCGACGGGGTCACTGCACACCGTCGACCCAGACCGTATTATTTTGAAGCGGATCTTGTTGACGGGTTACCCTGTTCGAGTGAAGCGACGGACGGCTGTGGTGAAACACATGTTTTACAACCCGGAAGACGTGAAGTGGTTCAAGCCTGCGGAGTTGTCGACCAAGTTGGGGGCGGCCGGACATATCAAGGAGCCTATCGGGACACATGGATTGATGAAGATGAGGTTTAATCGGATTATCTCGCAGAGTGACACGATTTGTTTACCCTTGTTTAAGAGGGTGTTTCCTAAGCTGTTGCCCGGGCAGCAGCAGGAGGAGGAGGGTGTGGAGGTGGAAGGAGGGAGGACAGCAGGGGAGGAGATAAAGTGAAAAATAAGGTGCGGAAGTGAAATAGAAGAGATTGTGTGGGCTCGGTGCGGGTAGGGGAAAAAAGGGGAAAAAACAAGAAAGATAAGTTTTTTTTTTGGTTTTTGAGGGGGGGGGGGCATGAGGCATCATTACTTTTTTGGGGGGAGAACGAAAGCGAGGCTTCTTACGATACTGGCGCTCTCCTCGTAATTTTTTTTTAATGATGTTAATGTAGAAACAATGTGGCATGTACAAACGTGTCGGAAAGCTCTCACAATTGTGCATGTGAATTCATAAAAATGTAGATGTGCCACCACCGATGCTCCGTGCTCTCATAGTCTAGTGGTTTATGACTCTGCACTTTGAATGCAGCAACCTGGGTTAGCGGAAGATCGAGTCTGCGCTTCAGATGGTCATCTTTCAGCCCCATGCGAATCCCGGTGAGAGCTACTTGTTTCTTTTGGCCTTTTTTACTTTTGCTGAAGGAGAAGAAAAAGCAATGCTGGAAATATCACTGTACTTTATTAAGAGGTCGTACGCCTTCTACACGGGAGGACGACTTGGAGGTGGAGAAACGGCCCATTGTGTGGTAAGCCTGGCCCATTGTGTGGTAAGCCTGCTTTTTGCGAGATGTGTCCTTTGTCATCTATGTATGATTTCCCTTTTACAAACACTTTGAGCTCCTACATCTTTCTCCTCAAACAAACGAATGCAGCAGAAATGCAGGAATCTCCTCTTTCACGCTGTGGTGGGGAAGGCTGAGGCGAGGCTTGGCTCGCCCATGGCGAATTCAACTCCACGGTTGTCCACTTGTCACGCAAGAAATGCCCCCAAAAATACCAGCAAAAACATTTTTACATGAACTAGACTGATGCTTTGTCTCTAGCTTTGTCCCTTGGAATAAAGTCCGTCCGAAATTTTGCTTAAATCGGGTTTGAACAAGGCTTGCTTTCTCTCGTCAGTTTCCGCATCATAAATTCATCATCACACAAATGAGCAACGGTTGCTGGGCCCAGACAGGTAAAGCGATGCGGCGTTACCTTCAGCGTTACCTTCAGCAGGTCATCCACCACATCCAAACCACAGGCACTAGAGGGGAACATTAACTTTGATCGGGCCGGGATCTGAGAGGCCGCAAAGCCTCCTGCTCAGTAAGTTGCCAGAGCTTCCACACGACGTGAAACAAATTTTCGTTTCTGGGAGCTTCCGGGCACTTGCCTTGCAAAGCACACTCCTTGTACATGCCACACTGTCGTCAACCGATAATATATATATATGTTATCGATTGACAACACACACACTACCCACGGCACAGAACCATCCAAGTCCAAAACCCCTGCACAATAACTATGCGCCTGAGGTCTGCGGGTCTTCGGCCTGCTCTGAGACATAGTTGCTGAAACCTCTACTGCCCATACTATGTGCAACGGGGTAGGGGCTTGCGACGCAACTCACCCCCATCCACTCCGATCCCCTCGAGCATGTCGCCGCATACTATTATTTGCATTTGCTTGCCTTCTCTGCCAGTCTGCAGAGCACAGAGTCAAGCTATATTGCCACCAGCACTCATGCGGCAGCCCCATACTACTACTCCTCTTATCCATCACTTACAACCCTCCACCCCACCATCCCCACCCCATCACCATCGCAGCACTCGCAGCCATGACGCTTGCGTCCGTATCCCCACGCTTGTGGGCAAGCGCCTTCACAATTGGGCTGTCCTCGCTCCTTTTTGGGTATAGCCTGGCGTGCCTCAACACGGTCATCACCTGCCCATCCAAGCCCTGCCCCAAGGGCTCCATCCTCACCGACCTCGACCTCAGCCTCGAGGAGGAACAACTGGCCACGGCCATGACAATCATTGGCGCAATGATTGGCGGGCTCTTTGCCTCCTATCCCAACGACCACTGGGGCCGCCGCAAGTCCTTGCTTGTCAACAATGTATTTTTCATCGTGGGCGGTGTGCTCACGGCCATCACCAGTTTAGACGCCATCCTCGTCGGCCGATTCTTGCTCGGGCTTGGTACGGGTGTCGAATCCATGGTAGCCCCTGTATTGCTTTCCGAGATAGCATCCAACCAGACCCGTGGGGCAATTACCAGCTTGCATCAATTGAACATCACCTTGGGCATCTTGATTTCAAATTTGATCGGCTACGGCTTCGTCCCCAACGTCCCCGGGGGGTGGAGATACGTCCAGCTCTTTGTCGTCTTACCCGCTGGGTTGCAACTGATTTTGTTTTGGCTCGTACCCGAGTCGCCCCGGTGGTTGCTGCGTGCTGATCGCCGAGAGGAGGCACGAGACGTCCTGAGCCACTTGCGAATTAGAAAGAAGGGTGATGCCGCCGCGCAGGCCGTGGGGGCCGCGGCGGTTGAGGCAGAGCTGGTGGCGTTGGAGAAAGAGCTGGGGTCAACGATGAAGCAGCCGACTGCGGGTTGGAAGGAGACGTTTAGCTACGGGACTGCCATGAGGATTGGGATGTTGATGATGTTCTTTAGTGCCATGACAGGGATTAACACAGTTATTTTCTATTCGACCACGATCTTTGCGTTGGCGGGGGTCGAGAACGCTTTCCTTGGTACGGTTTTAGTAGGTGTGCTGAATGTGTGTATCACGATGGTCTCGGGATACTTGGTTGATAAGGCGGGGAGGAAGGTGTTATTGACCGGAGGGACGTGGATCATGCTTATAAGTTTGTTGCTGCTGGGTGGGATTTTGTTGGCGGAGAATGTGCCTGCGCTAGCGATCTCGATCGTTGCTGTCGGGTCGATGCTGCTGTATGTCTTTGGGTTTGCAATTGGGATTGGGGCAGTGCAGTGGGTGGTAGTGGGGGAGGTGGTTCCTACCAAGATCCGGTCGAAGGCTTATTCCATTTTTGTGACGAGCAATTGGACGGCTAACCTGCTCATATCTCTGGTGACCTTATCATTGATTGATACGTTAGGGAAGGCGGTTGCCCCTGAGGGGGCTTTGAAAGCGAAGCAGCAACAGATGGGGGTGGCGTTGTTGTATTTCTGTTTTGCTGGGATGTGTGTATTATGCTTGTTGTTCTTGTACGGGATGGTGCCCGAGACGAAGCATGGGGGGCAAGACGGGATGGAAGAGCACCATCACCATGCATGCTCGGAGTTTGCGGCGGGCGATGCCGATATGGTGACGGAGGTGGTGCATTGCTCGGAGGAGCATGGTTTACGCGATGATCACAACACGGCGGGTAGGGAGGAGGGAGGGCTAGGGGAAGGAGGGAAGGTTGCGGTGACGCAGCCCGTATCGATGGTTTAGATTGAGATGGAGGAATAGGGGGAGAAGGATGTGCGTCGAAACAGAGAAGGAGGGAGGGAGGGAGAGGTGGGGGAGCCGACAAAGTACTCGTTATTGAGTGTGTAGAACCCAGCGAGCGACATGAGCAGTGACGGCAGTAGCAGCGGCAACAGGCATGTAGCAGCAACAACAACAACAACAACAACAACAACAACAACATGCTGCAACAACAACAACAACAACAACAACAACAACAACATGAGAAGGAGGACGAAGACGAGCAGAACCTAAAGCTAAGCGAAGGATCAAGAATCTACCTCCACCACCACCAGAGAAAAGCCGAAACAAAGATACAAGTAGAAGGAGATCGACAAAGGTGTGGGCTAATTTTAAACACATTTTTGTTTTGAAATGGCAAGCAGGTCATCCTCAGGCGTGCCCCCGGGATAGGGGCCCGCGTGATTTAATGCTGTGCAGAAGAAAAGGGAGAAAGAAGGGAAGACGGGACGACGACGAGACGAAAAAGACGAAGAAGACAAGTAGCATCCAATGAGCGGGCTAGAATACAAAGCATTACCAATAGGAATATCTGCCACTCATTCAGAAGGCTGTCATAGGGACGCAGTCACTTTCGATGGGCGGTAGAGGAAGGAGGGGGAGAAAGGGGCATTAAAAAAACAGGGAGGGAGGGTAGTATGGATGAATCAAATATGGTATGTTCCATGGAGTGGGACGACCTGTATTTGAATGAACGTGCTAAGGGTTGGGGGGCGAAGGGGGTCACAGTTGCTGTGGTATGACAGCTGTGGTGATTGTATGTGCAGTGTGAGAGGTAAGGGAGGGAGGGGGAGGGAAAGGTGACGGGAAAGTCCTCGGGAGACCACCGACAAGGGAAAGAAAAAGGTCATCTGCAGATCTTTTTTTGCTCATCTTGATCTTATTCCTTCGCCGTATTCAGAACATTTTTTCCTGTTTTTGATATTGTTTCACTCCTTGCAGGCTTTCGAGTACAAGTCATTTTCTTTGATTTCGAAAGGTTTTGTTGTTTTCCTCCCATCCTCTCCAAATCGTGCGATGGGTGAACGCTCTTCCACATCTACATCTACAATTATCACATGTCCAACTTATCCTCCTCTTCCTGCCCCCCTCCCTCCTCTCACCGTACCAAGCCCAAATTAATCACCCCCCACGAGTTTCTATGCCACGGCGTACGATCCTCTGCATGCTGAAGCAAGACTCGGGTCCAAGCCATCCAAGCCTCAAACGACACACGCTTATCCCAATTCGTTCCCCACTGCAGAAACAAGTCCACTGCCTTATCAGCTGCTGCCAAGGCCGCTGGGAAATCGCCCTTGATCAAATAGCATTGCGCTAGCAAGGTGTGTGGCTCAGCTAAATAAGGATTGAGGACCAGGGCGTGTGTCAGCTTGGTGATGTTACTGTCCACTTTAGTCTTATCCCGCGGGTCTTCCGAAATCACCTCCCAATACAAATCACGCGCTTGGCGTTCCGCGGTACGATCGAGGAGGAACCGCCCCTGGTCCAAAACGGGGGGACGGACAGGCATGGGACATGTGCGCGCCAAGGCAGCGAGCTGACTGACGAAGTACATCCATAAACCGGGCTTGGAAAGACCCGGCCAGAGAGTATAGGGATGCATGGCGGCTTCGTGCTCCTCCTCGTTGTTATTGTTGTTGTTGTTGTTGCTGCTGCTGTTTTTGTAGCTGTTGTTGCTATTGCTTTCCACCACGTCATCTGTGGTCTCCTTGTGGCTCCTACTTGTCGTGCTGCCGAAAGCACCACGGGGCCGCCACTGTGCATCGCCAAACAAGTCGTCTTGCCAGCCATATTGTTGGTCGGCCACGTCTGCCATGGTCATAACCAATAACTGCCCCAGCAACTCGCTCGACAAATGCACAGGCTCCCCCGTGTGAATGTGTTGCACTGTCAACCCCTCAGCAGGGACCCGATCCATGGGAAACATGGTGTCAACAATGATCTTCTGTCGGTCCACCACGCAGAACTTGTATATGAGCTCCTCGGCTTCGACCCCGCAGTCATCTTGCACCAAGCCCCTATCAACGCCGGCTTTAAAGATGGCCAGGTTTACGTACGAGTTGGAATAGGCAGAATGAAAAAGGCCGCAGCGTGCCAACGCTTGGGGCTGATCCCAGAACGCCAAGATCTTCCATACGCCCAGCAAGTGCTGCTTGAACGTCCCGTGCTTATGCCAGCATTTGTGGGCGCCACGTTCCGTGAGCCGGGCCAGGAGACGGGGCACCCGCTTGTCGACCCGCGCCCAGTCTTCCGCCAGCAAGGCCTTGGCCACCTCAGTGAAGCGTGACGAGGAGACCAAGGGGAGCCGAGCTGCAGCTGCTGTTGCTGCGGTCGTGACTGCGGCCATGGTGACAAAGGGAAGGACGGTCTATGGAAGGGACGATGGTAGCTGAGGATGAGCGAGTTGAAGGGGGAATGGCCGGCGAATGAAGCACGGAAACCCGACAGCTTCAGCACAGCGGCACTGTGGCGTGATACGTAGGGTGCGTAGGGTAAGATGCCTGCCAAGAAGAGGAAGGCAGTAAGTTAATGCGTGAACGCTTTGCGTTGTCTTGCGTCGTCTTCCATCTTTTCTTCTTCCACCGGGTAGTATTAGGGAAGGGGTGAAAACAAATCCTGGCATTGTCTGTTCCTTGAGCGCACATAGACAAGCTCCGGCGAGGTGATCACACACAATACCATTATATCTTAAAGCAGTCACCAGGGGGGCAGTCATCAGGGAGTGATGGCGTGAGGGCGATGGGCAAAAATGTGTGATTGGAGATCATTTGTTTCCCTTAAAGCGCTCATAACAGTCTGCAGACCAAGTTCAAATTTATACCATCCACTCCAGTGCCTCGTTCTCCTCATGCTTACAATGCATTTGCATGAAGATCACCTGTGTCTTTTATCAAACAATGCACACTCTAAATTATTCCATGCTGTGGTGCTGAGCAATTTTGACCGAAAGGTCTGAAATTGAACCGGCTGCGACATACCGTACTGCAGATAACCCTTCCCCCTGATAATTA
>AFGO01000076.1:0-14228 GCA_004335405.1 Nannochloropsis granulata CCMP529
CTCCCCCCCTCCCTCCATACCCCCTCCCTCCCACACCACGCGGCCCATCTCCTGCTTCTGCTCCTACTCTTGCTTCTGCTCCTCTGAGGCGACGCTCTCTAAACGCCCATGCGGGGGAACCTGACTCCTACGTTTAATCTACCACCCCTCACCACGCCCCCATCTCCTGCTCCTGCTCCCCTCCATGCCCCTGTACCACCAAGCTAATATCCGCCAAAATATCAGGGGTGAGACCCAAAAAACGCGTTTGCCGTGGATCCAACCCCACAGGCGCTAGCAGTCCCCTTTGTAGCTCCTCAAGGGCATATTCCAACTGTTGCGTGTTACTCCTCCTCATTCTCCTCCTCCTCCTCCTACCACTCCTCTTCTTTCCCTCATCTTCCTCCGCCTCGTGGACGACATATTCCACCTCGTCCCTCTCTAGAACCCTCAAAGCCATTTCTTGCATTACATAGCGATGAGATCCTTCTTGTCCGTGATTTTTAAGACGCACAACGTCTTGTCTCAGCTTTGCACGCACAGCCTCTAGTGCCCCCGCACCGGGAAAAAGCTCCCTGGTCGCAATACGGGAGGTGTTGGTAGTAGCAGCGAGGTCACCATCTTTTTCTTCTGCTTCTTCTTCTGATTGCATTCGTGTGATCGCCTCCGGGCCCTGCCACTGTGGTGGTGGAAGGGAGAAAGAACCTTGTGTGTCTGTCGCTGGCAACAGCAGCAAATGACCACCGCCACCAGCAACAGCACTCGTATCATAACATTGTGAATCGAGGCTAAAGGTTGGGAGTTGTGATGGTATGGAAATACCTCCCCCTCCTGCATTGTCGGCGCTGTATTGTGTCTCGGGCTGCCGGTGAGGGTGGTGGTGGCGGTTGTTGGAGTGGCTCCAGTGGTGGTGGTAGTGAAAGGAAGAGGAGGCGGCGGTGTAGGAAAGCGGCACGGACAGAAAGGGAGACGATCTCTTGTGGTCGCCTTCTTGCCTTGGCCTGTAGCGCTTATTGTTGTGGGCGGGAGGGGGGCTATCTGATTTTTCCTGTTAGTTTGTGTGTGTGGGAGAGGATTGGGCGAGGGGGATAGGTCAGACGAGCGAGGCAGGGGTGGTGGAAGCGGCTATGAGAAGAGTCAAACATTGAGCAGATCTGCCTTAAGATATGCGGGGTTTTGCATGGCCTTTCTTGAGTTGTCGTAGCGGGGTGGTTCTCTATCCAAACTCAGGTCCCCTAACATCTCCCCGGCGTACCTCTTGCGACCCCTGGCAATGAAGCACTGCAAGCTCTTCCTCAGCTGCGGGGGGGTGTATAGAATGTTGCTTCTGATGCTCCTGCGGTGTAGACGAAAGCAGTGGCACGGGTGGTGGTGGTCGTGCTGGTGCGGCGGGGAGTATTTCAGCAAGCTTCTGGTGCTGGGCGTCCATCATGGCCCGGCTCCGGCGTAGGGATGCAAACAGGCACAGGTTTCGCAAAGGCCGCTGCCGCCGCTGCCACCCGGCACTGCCTTTCATCGTCGTCCTCCTCCTTCTTCCTGCTTTTTTAATGTTGGTATTGAGTATGGTTGTTTTCGCGTCTCATCATTAGACGCTGGGGCAACTCCTCATTTTCTTTGGAAGGGCAATCGCACTCTCCCTCTAAGAACGAGTATTCTCCCGGAAGTGGGCACTTACTTTTTTTGGAAAGGTCCCACGATTCGCATATGAGCTCATTTGATAGAAAAACCTCTTAACTAAATATCTCAAGAACATCTTTCGGTGGCGTTTGACAAAAGGAAAAACTTAGGTCATTCTGACTTAATTAGAGACCTCCACAATTCATGGCATGTTGGCCTGGAAGGGGACAGACCCAGTCATCTTCCAGCCACCTCGGCACGCCCATTCACCACCCGCTTGATTCAAATCTTCGCGCTTTCAATCCTCTCATACTAAATGGAAACCATCCGCGTTGTGCAAGTCTATAAAAGCCTTCTGAACCCATGAATTTTTCTCTACTTTGTGATTTCCCCCTCCCCCCCCTTCCCCCTGCAGTGGTGCCAACTTTTGGCAGTGCCCACTTCGGAAAGGTAGTATTAGGCATCTGAAAGGTCGACAGAAGATTTAAGCTGCCTTGCCGCACACACAGCATAGTTCGATGATACCATAATGTAGGACGTGCATACGTGATCTTGGTGTAACATTGTCCTGATGGCAAACTTTCCCCCACCACTACCGAAATCCCAACGATGCTGATGTCCTAGCTTCAGCAGGAAAAGGAGGATAAGTGAAGGCATATGCGAGGAGACTCGTAGTTCAAGAGTAGCCTGGCTTTTCCTGGATGTATAATCGAACGCGGAGTTCTCGAATGCCCTCGTACGCACGTCAACACATACCACGTACTCCCCCACACTCACATGCACTAGAAACCCTACGCACTACGCACACTACACAGACTACTAGCAGCAAGCGCACTGCCGAAATAATAGGGCAGTTTGGACAATACGGCAGGGGCGGCGGCGGCCATTGTGAATACCCCATTATGATAGGCCGAGACGGTAAGCATCCTCTCATATCGGAAGCGGTCTATGGATCGGTCGATATGGAACGCCTGCTTCACGACTCGTGCATCCGAGCCACTATCAACGTGCAAGAACGGTACAGTCGCACAGCTCTCAATTATGTCGAACCACAGAGGGAAAGCCTCAGGAAGATCAGTGACCCAAACATGCATCCTCCTCAAAGCCTCCTCAAAGCGGAAGCGAATCCGAATATCCCAGATAACAACAGACTGACACACTTGGCATACTTTGGACAGTCGATAGTGCGGCACATCTGCACGAGACCCGCGCGCTCGAGCCAAATACTAGCAATATACAATATAATGGGAACAGCTGGCCCAAAAGCCTACAATGCCATGGAAGATGAAGAAAGAATCCTTAATGTCCATTTACTCATCCAAGGAGGCGAAAACCCGACCATCACCGACATTCGGGGATCGGGATCCTGTGGCGGTTCGATTAGATTGTCCCGTGCGCCACGCTCTTGTCATCCTATGCAAACAGAACTTGGGGCTTGAGAAAATATCACTGCTCGTCGAGGCCCGCCGCCACACCGTCGATGGCCGGCGGATGGGGAGGATCAAGGCGAGGAGAATAGGCTGCAAGCTTCGCACTGTCCTGTTTTTAATCTGTGAATTGGAGGGGAAAGGCATGCTGCGCGAAGCTTTTTAGGTACTTAAGGATCTGCTGATGCCCGGTCAGAAACTGCTCAGGTGAGAAGGCCAGCAAGGGGCCGTCGTTGCGGCAGAGCTGAGGATTGGGTGGGCGGGGGAGGTGCAGTTGCGGCAGTAGGGATAATTGCATATGTGTGGATGCATTGTTCGCAATTGATTTGGAGAATGTTTGGTAGGCAATGGCCGATGAAACGAAGGCATGCATCAGCTTAGCGGTAGTAGCAGCACAGCAACTGCAGCGTAAATGAGGTGAAGGAAAGAAGAGAAAAGCAAATCTACACATGTGACAAGACCAGAAGGCCATGTTACGTACCAAAAAGAGGCATACCCTTCCAAGGTCAAAGTCCTTCGTGCATTGATTCTCACGTACCGGTACATACTCACGATAATCCAATCAACCAAGGAATACTCCAACTCGCGAGGCCTACAAGAGTTGCAAAATCGGAAGGGCGGTCGTAGGAAGGCAACGCAAAGAATAATGCCGGCGTGGTGGAATGAGCTGGTCTTTTGGAACGTGGACAGGACTGAGCTGCGGCAATGAGTGGAAGCCAATCGCGGCAGGCAGGATCCATGATAGGAAAATGAATCATATTGAACTGCTGATCGGGACTGCTAGGAAAGAATGACGCTTGTCCCCCTGTCGTGTAATCGCTGAACACGAAAGGCACCGACATTCACGCGATCTCAGCCTACATAAGTGTCGCTCTCCATTGATCATGTCATGTAATTAATGTGGACCAAGTTTCTTTAATTTGCTTTACTATCACTATATAGTCAGTTTATTTGCTTTGTGTGTGGAATCACCGTCATTCATGTCAAGGCTTTTCATCATTGTACCTCTGTCATTTCGAAACACGATAAATTAGATGAAGCATTCTGTTTGCTGGCGACTAAACTTTTCCGTTGCAGTGTATCTCTCGCCTCGGCCGCTACCACCCCCTCGTCTGCTGGCTCTGGATCCAGCGCGTCACGGCACTCCTCGTAACAGCGCAGGATGTAGATGGCGTCCTCCAGAGCCACAAACTCTACAGCGATGTCATCGATATTGCATGTGAAGGGCTCGGGCGCCTCATTTCCTGGCTTGGTGCCGCCGGCAGCCTTGATGGTCGTGCCGCGGCCCTTGTGAATGCTGCGCACGTCCTGCAGCAGCACGTCCCGCAAGAGGGCCACCAGCTCCTCGTAAGTAGAGTAAAAGGGTGAGTTCCGCTCCATCGCCAGCTTGCAGAGCGCGGCCTCTGCCTCAGGTGCAATCCGCAGCTGCCACGCTGGCACATCGTCGGCCATGACCCAGATTGGTACCTGATGATCCAAAACTAAGTCGTAGGGAATGTAGGGCTTCAGGTCCAGGATGGGCGTACCGTCGGTCAAGTCCACTCCTGAGACGTGGATGATGCCGCCCTCCTCATCCACTGAGTCGATGGCCACCACGCTTAGGCCGATCGGGTTGGGCCTGTGCGGGCTGCGCGTACTAAAGACACCCACCCGCTTTCCGAACAGCCGCGGGGGCGCGATCTTAGCGGTGTAGGTAAAGCATTGGCTATCAGAGCACAGGGCATCGGTCCAGTTCGTATTTTGATCGAAGAGGAAAATGACCCAGAGGTGCGAAAATTTGCCTAGCTGGTCTAGGGACGTCCGGCAGACTCCTGGTTCGAGCTTGATTCGACCCCTGATAATGATTGGAGGAGGGATTTTAAGAGAAGGAGAAGGATGGATATCGGTACGGATACTTTCAAATACCCATGAGTAAATGTGAAGTCCAAAGAAGGAAAAGTATATCGTCTTTGGCCTCCGGGATGAATGAACCAGACGGGGAGGATTGGGAAACAAGGCGACTAGCAGCAGCAGCGGTCACATGCTCACGAGAATGGTGATCTCAGTCCCTTTCACTTCCCTGAAGATATCATACACACACACACACGTATAAATTCCCTATTCTCCAAAAACGACGTACTTGGCATTAGGCGCGAGGAGACCCTGTCGCGGAGTGCCGCATCGGCCTTTGAAGGGCGACTGCATGCGTGCCACTGGCTTCAAATTGACCCCACCGTCTGTCTGGCCCTTGATCAATGCCTTCAATTCCAGACGCAGGCGCCGCTCCGCCTTTGTGCGCCCTGCGCGCTCCATTTTTCTCAGCTCTTGCTCCTTCTTGAGCCTCTTTCGCGTGTCTGTTAGCTCTCGGTTCGCGTCTAGTGATTGGAGCATAGCATAGCACGAGACCAGCAGCCCGAGTAGTGCGCCCCCGCCGAGTAACGCGGTTTTAGGGAGGAATAGCATGGCCTGTCGATTGTGGGGTTGGGGGTGGGAGACGTCAGCCACAAAAAGTCTTCGATGGCGCGTGGATAGCCATTGCGGGGATGGGGGAGATTTACTAGGCACTTTTTCCTATTTTCCTTGAAAAACAACATCAGCGTGAGGTGCGTCGGCATTTGTGTGCTGAAGCTCATCCCTCTTCCCTTGATTGCATGGCTGATAAACTGTGTGGTGGTTTGGGTGGCTATGAAATGAATGAGGGCTTCCCTACATCATCCTCGGCATTTTCCGTCCTCGGCATCGCAATATGACGTATCGTCTCAGCGCCTGCCTTGCTGTTACACACCACGTCCCCAAACGCAAGCAAAAATTCCTCCACTTGCGTTGTCATGCACAGATGAAATAACGGTCATCCGGAGCCTTCGCAACACACCTATACAGGGGCAACGGGGGCAAGCACGCACATAGAACTGCGGGAGTAGAGACCCAGGCCGAGGTAGGAGGTTGGACCTCTCAACCGCGCCGGGCGACCACTAGCCCCTCTGCCCTCCTTCATCGACGCCATGTCGTCCTCCTTTCGCCGGCAGGGGCATTTGCTATCGTCGCATTCAGCCCTCTCTCCCAGCGCAACAACCTGGGCATCAACATCTGCCGCCCTCACGACCAAGAAGACGGTGCTCATCGCGGGCGCAGGGCCGGTAGGCTTGACTCTGAGCGCTCTCTTGTCCCGGTATGGCGTTCCAAACCTTGTGTTCGAGAAGAGTCCCACGTTATCACTCCACCCGCAGGTGAGTAGGGGGGATGATCTTGGGGAAGAACGGGACTGAGACCGGCTGAATCGAGGGGATGCTTACCAAACAGGCCCACTTCATCAACTGTCGGACGATGGAACTTTTTCGGCATGCATTTTCTCCTAGCCTATTCCAACGCATCAACAATTGCGTTCCTCCACTGCGATTTTGGCAGCATTTCATCTACGCGACTTCGGTTCTGAATGGCACCGAAATTGGGCGCGTGGACCACTTCCCACCTACTCCAGCCCTTGCATCTGCCAACACCTCCCCTGCCCCGCATGTGCTACTGGACGAGCAGAGCCCAGCATGTGTTGCACACCTATCACAGAGCAGGCTCATGCCGTTGCTGTACGCCGAAGCCATGGCAGCTGCGAAGAAGAGAAAGGACAGCAGTACCAACGGCTGTAATAACCAGCAGGTGGTCCATTTTGGGCACGAAGTAACAAAGTTTCAATCACATGAGCTGGGCGAGGGGCAAGGCGTCCAATTAGTGGTCCAGGAGAAGGCATCGGGCCATTCGCATGTCTTCGAGGGCTCCTACCTAATCGCGGCAGATGGCGCGTCGAGCTGCCTTCGCCAGCAGGCTCAAATTGACATGCAGGGCGAGTGCGGCATCCAGCACTTGGTGAATGTCCATTTCTCTTCCCGTGCCTTGGCACAGGCCACGGAGCACCGGCCTGCCATGCTTTTTTTCCTCTTCAATGCTCAAGTGATTTGCGTGTTGGTTGCGCACCATTTCCCCACCGGCGAGTTCGTGGCCCAGCTGCCCTTTTTCCCGCCGGTCCAATCGCCGGACGACTTCGACGCTGTCACCGTCAAAACATTGCTCGACGCGGCCATCGGGCGAACGTTGCCAGACTTGACGGTACATTCTGTGCGATCATGGAGCATGGACTGCCAAGTCGCTGAGCGGTATCGGTCTGGACGGGTCTTGCTTGCGGGGGACGCTGCCCATCGTTTCCCCCCGGCCGGTGGGTTTGGCATGAACACGGGAATTCAGGACGCGCACAATTTGGCGTGGAAACTTGCCTTAGAATTAAATGGCCACGTCAACGATACCTTTCTGGACACGTACGAGGTAAGGGAAAAGCAGGATTTTGTCGGAGAAGCCATGAAGAAATCACCCTGCTTGGCAGGCTATCCCATCATGGCAACACTTGTTGTCTCCTCCTCCTTCCGTAACTTACGAAACTGGTTGCTCCACACGGACAACTTCACGTAACTTTCACACAGACAGAAAGACGGCCCGTCGCCGAACATAATGCGAAGTTAAGCATGCGTAACTATACCCGCAGCTTGAGAGTGCCGCGGGCGTTGGGCCTTGATGCTGAGGAAGCGAAGAGTCTGACTCAGACGACAGCTGCAATCCCCATTCCTGCGCCCAAGGGACTTCTCACATCAATGCTGGCCCTGGGACGTCGCCCGCTGAGATCGTTAGAAGAGGTCGGACAACCGTACGGCGCCGCATGCCTGGCCAAAGCTCGAAAGGTACTACAGGACGGCGCTGGTCTGCCGTTGCTCTTTCCACAGGACGACCTCGGCTTTCAATATCACCGGCGAGACCAACTTGCGGGAGAGGACAAGTGCAGTAGCCTAGCTCTGATAAGAGTAGGTGGCCGGCTACCTCACATATGGCTGCAATGCGTCCATCCCGAGACAGGCGCTCATTTGGGCAAAGTGTCCACCACTGACTTAGCCGATCAAGTACACGTAGCACTCACCAACTTGGATTTGCCCTGCTTTTGCAACACTCCTTTTGCCATTCTCCTTACATCCTCTGTGACAGATAATGCCGTCGGCTCTGTCTCTCAACTACGCTGGAGAGGAGGCGAGATGTCTCTGTTCCACGTGCGAATTTCCTCCACGTCACCAAATTCCGTACTCTCTTCCTGCACGACAGAGACTACTTTGGCAGAGTTTTCGCGAGAAAGTATGGAGGCGTTATGCCGGCAGATGTTTGAGTCGAAAGGCCACTTGCAGCTCGAGGACCAGGACGGTGAATGGGAGCGACGCATGCCTTGTTTAGGGGCGGGTGTCTTGTTGAGACCAGACGGGCATATTTGGGCCATACTAAAAAGCACTGGAGAACTAGACTCGTCCTTTCAGGAGGAATTTCAGATTATATAGTGAAGGGGTACAGGGAGCGGGCACACTTAAATGAACAAAGCATATAACACCCGCGAATGATGGGACACTTGCTCGACGAAGTTTTGATCTGCTTCTACTGCATTACTCACGTCTGCATTTAAATGTGTGCATCTTGTTCCTGGTTTCTTTAATATGGGGACGTGATGATAACATTAGTTTACCGGATGCGTCTTGTGCTAAGTGCCGTGTCTTGGACGAAAGAGACATCAATTGGGGAGAAGTAAAGGACGGTTAAAAATACAAGTCAAGTCATCACAAGGGGGCTCTCTCCTGGAACAAAAAGGAAATAAGAAGGACGCAGAGTCAAAAATATAATGGGGGTTGTAAGATAAATCTAACAAGTGGTCTTGATGAGGTTAAATTTAAGGAGGGAAGAGGTGGGACTGGAAGTGTGAAAGGCCGGGAGGAAAGGACGTCAAAGTGAGAGGGCGAACGAATTAGAGGAAAAAGATTGGGGGATGGGTCGGGAAAAGGAGAAACGGCTGTGGTGGGAAGAAAAAAAGAGGAAATAGATATAGAATAGAGAATAGAATGGGGGAGAAAGAGTGTAAGAAAGGAACGGGGAATGAGAAAAAAGGGTGGGGGGAAAGAAGTGTGAGAGGAACCGGTAGAGAGGCAAGTAACAGTGTGGAAGGAAAATAGGGAGATGAGAAACTCGATGTCCACTGAAATCGGAGATATAACTTCCGCGCTTCTCCTTGAATTTAAACTAGGACTCCCCAAAAAGCACATAATGACTTGACGAGCTTTCAACTTCATCCAGACCTCGCTTTGCGTTTTTAAATTCTCCCCTTTTTATCCTTCACTACCTCTCTCGAAAAATTATGCTTCTGAGAATATAATTGTGCGGTCGATCCAAAAAATTACTGAGTTGTGTTCCTTCACGAGCTTCTCTATTAAATTATGCCTTATCTCCTTTACGAGGAGTACATGAGGTCACTGTTAGCAAGCGCCAAGAATTCCGAGCACAATTTGTACTCACGGCTTCCGGGGGTAGCCGATTCGCAGACCTTTCGCACCATCGCTAGTGTGCTAGGGGTGAGCATAAGAGCCCGGGCGAGCTTGACGGTCTTAGGATCGGAGAGGAGGATCGTCATAATATTCAGACCGTCACGGAAAATCGGGGTGGAGTTTAAATGTGCCTCCATGACCGCAGGCACGTGCTCAAGGAGTATGTGGCCCTTGGCGTTGCTGACTGCCTGGTGACGGACCTCGGGTTCCATCATGGTTACACGCAGAACGTACATGAGGTTGAAGGCCAGGCCGGGATCATGTCCTCCGAGAGTCTCGATGCCGCGGACCAAAGCCTCCACCCCACCACCCTCCAAGAACTTCCGGACTTCCCACGTGGTGGCGTCTTTGCCCATGCCTTGTGCGTTCATGATTCGCTCAATAATCGCCTCCATGCATTCCTTGGCCTTGCTGCCCTTCGACGGAATGGAATTATCCAGGCTGCTACTGGTGTCCGCACGCAGACGTTCACTTTTGTTAGAGACAGAGGAAGAGAGTCTAAGGGTGTTGCTACTATGGTCGAGACTGTACTCCATCGCTGAGCTATTGACCAAGGATGCGCTTGTGATCGTGGAGGACCGAGAGTGGTGGCCTGGTCGTCTTACAGGCAATGTCATGGGAAGAGTAGAGACAGGAGCGAAGGCGCGCGACTCCTCCCGGGGGGGGGTTGGGGGTGTGAAAATGCCCATGTTGACCAGAAGGTTCAACGAGCTCTCGCGTAGCTGCCCCAGGAAACCGGAAGACTTCGTGTAACCATGATGGTAACGCTGTCGAACGGTGGAAGCCTTCTTTTCCTTTGCGTCTGTAACGGTATTCTTGACGCCAGGGACGGTGGCAATGCTTGTGCTGGTGCGGGCGGCCACAGAGCCCAGGTTACGCGAGCCATAGGGGTCAGATCCGGTGCGGTGGCGGCTGGGAGAGGAAGTAGAGCTCATGGGCGACAGCACGTCCGAGGTCAAGCGCGACTTGTCGCTGCCACCACTGCATCTTTGAGCTTGGCGAAACGGCGAGGAGGAGGAGTAGCTCCAGATTCGATGGTGACGGCTCCCGAAGTTCCCGACTTCCGATTCGTCAGAAGAGGATGAAACGCGGAGAGTTTGGATGGAGCTGTCCAGCGACGGAGACGTTGCGCGGGAACTCAGGTCAGGTGGCGCAAAGGCGGGGAGGAAAGAGTTGCCCAGAGCATCTCCGTCTGAGCGTTGGTGGGTAGCACTATTCCCAGCTGTGCTGCTGCTACTGGTGCTGCTCGTTCTAGAGCGGCCCTGCTGGAAAGGAGTGCTGGCGTAGCGCATGCCTGAGCGTCCTGGCTGGTTGGTGCGGATGACTGCGCTAGTGAAGTTAGAGTTAGTGGTGAGCGGTATTGCGCTCTTTTCAAGATTGTGATTGTGCTGATTGGCCTGTGACGCCAAGGTCGAGCTGATTTTGTCACCTTTCGGGGCCGTGCGTTGGATGCTGTTGAAGGGCAAGCCGAGGCGCTGGCCCGTGGAGCTGTTTGTGGCCAAGGAGCGCGCAGTTAGACGAGGATCCAGCCGTGAATGGCTTTGACTTTTCATTTCTTGAGGGGATATGTACGGCTGCGGGTGAATGTGAGTGTCGTGCCGGGCGGCCACATGTTGCAGCTCCCACTCCCGGCCCTGGGCGCCTTGGTAGATGTTAAAGTTCCCAATTGACGTGGCCATCTCCCCTCCAAAGTCTCCGCTCATGTTACTGCCCATCTGACGGTGGGCGCGACTCTTGACTTCAAGCTTGACGGGCAAGGATGCTTCGGGGCTCAACTTCTCGCTGTTACGTCGCTCGTGATGTGGTGGTGGCAGGCCTTGCTTGGGAGGCGGCTCCGAGATCGATGAGGCGCTTTCTCCCGTCGTCTTATCAGGTTACATATATGGCATGGAGAGAGAATGGTGACAGATTAAGCGGAAGACAAGAATGAGGGGACGAGACGCTTTACATTCGCAGTGGGGCTCTCAATCATGAACCTGGCCTCCGCACTGCACTTGCGAGGAGTGTCGGTGTGGGTGTTCATCGAACTAAGACAAAAAAGCCGGACACAAGGCACTGCCAACGACACATACAAACTCACCTTCTTTCCAGACGCATATTGATGATTGTTGAAATACGGCATGGGAGCGATCAGAGACGAGTAGGCACCCGGGTCGGCGCCTCGATGACGCGGTCGCGCTGCCTCGGTCATACTTTTCTAATATGGTCGTGGTCGTGCTCCTTGACTTTCTACTTAGTCATCATGCGCCATATGCCACTAGACTTCAACTTTCTGGCTTGAGAGCGGGTAGATTCTGTGTTTGTGTTGGTAGTTTGTGGGATTTGGGGGGCGATTGCGAGTGCGATGGTTGGGGATTTGAGTATGGCCCGGCGCGACCACACTTGCCAATTGCGCTTGAATGAAGCCGTCCTATTCAGTCTTGCATTTCCTCCTCTTGTACCCCGTTGAGGCTCTTGTACGATGCAAGACGAAGCACAATCAAGCATCCACACACCCAGTGGCCCGGGCAAATAAGCTAAGGAAAGGCAGCCAAGGATGTCTCAGCCGTTTGGCTAAACAGCCGTTACGGAGAGCTTCGTTCTTCGTCCCTCACAAGATCTTGATTTGCGTGTCCTCGCCCTGTCCCTGCACGTTAAGTCAGCATCCATCATCTGCCCACACGTATTTATATTCCTATTTTCCACTCCCACAAAACAAAGATTATATCAAGCAAATCACCCCACGCGCCTATGTCTAATCCCTGGCCAACGCAAATACTCCTTCCACAGGGCGCGACAGATCTGCACCCACCTGAACCCCCACCAGATCCTCGGATGGGGTCACCGCCAGCGCCGATGAATGTAGGGGGGCTCACAGTGCCCACCACCAGCCCGCCACGGCGCAGACTTCCAAACTCCATTCCATCACCCATCAGGGTTGAGAGGGACAATGGTGGCGGGAGCGGCGAGGAAACCTTGGGAAGCGCTACTCCACCGCATCAGCAGCAAATGAGGGCCTGGGTAGGAGGAACATCACAGCTTTTGTTTTACTGTCCCGTTGAACAGGGTTCGCTGACACGGAAGCAGGCAACGGTATCTGTGACAAATGTTAATTCGTCTTCAAGCACCAACGCTCCGACCGTGAAAGTCGACCACGAAGCGGTGCCGCCGTCTCCTACTTTATTGTCGCCAGCGCCACCTCTCACAATACTGTCGTCGAGCATCGGTCGTAAGAGCCCCGTTTCGCCAAATGTCATCATGGGTACGGCCTTGCGTAGCCTCAGCCCCGCCTTTCGGGCAGCAGCGACACGCTCTCCGTCAAGCATTTTCAGAGGTACGCCGCAGCATTTTCCACCTGGGCAGCTGGAAAACTCCGGGCCCGGACTGCAAAAGTTGGTAGAAGGAAGGGACGAGGCCATGCAGAGTCAGGCCTCGTCATTGTCCTGTTCTCAATCTTTCTCGTCCTCGTCGTCTCTGTCGAGCAGCAGTGCCTCCAACGCACCTTCGCTTCATGTCTCTGCACCAGGGGGCGAGGAAGAAGACGAGGAGATGGAGGTAGGGTTGCATTTCCTAGCTCCTGCCGTGGTGGCAGACTCGCTACTCTTAACGTCAGAGGAGGAGGTTGTGGCCGAGTTGGAGGAGCTGGAGAACAACTCGTGGGGCGGTGTGCAGGACGAGGCGGACGAGCAAACTATTAAGTCAAGAGGCAGTGGAGGCAGCAGCTGGGGAGGGATGGAGGACGAGCTTTCGTCTTTGATTGTGGAGAACAGCGCGGCTGATGCCATTCTCGCCGTTAGCGCGGATAATTTGGGGGTCTCAGGGGTCGAAGATGAAGACACGGAGGAAGGAAGGGGAGAGGAAGATGCGGAGGAGAGGGGAGAAGGGGAGGAGGAGGGGGGAGAAGAGGAGAAAGAGAAAAAAGGAAGCGATCACATTGTCGGATCTGTCTTCGTGGTAGAACTTGAGAGAGGCGCTGAGGCTGTGAATCCACCAATTAGACCGTCGCCGATAACCGTGGCGTTGTCAGTGAGCAGCATCTCTCCAAACACGGCGGAGAGGAGGCAGGTGTCTCCCTGGCCCCCGACAGCGATAGCATCTTCGGCAAGATCGGCACCACCGCCGCCAGAATTGCCCTCCCCTGTGACATTCACCATGGTTTCGCAGCTGCCAGGCCAGCAACGAGAGCATTCGGCGTCAGACATGGCCATCAGGCCCGACCCAATCCGTCTCCCCGTGCTTGTGGGGGAGGCCTTCCCCTTAGTTGATATTGATGAAGGAGTGGAAGAGCTCAAGAAGGAGGGAGAATGGATAGATGGCGCAGAACATTACGAATCGACAGGTCTTGAAAACACGACGTTAGTCGCTTTGCTCCCCGTTTCGGGCTCAGCCACCATTCCGCGCGAGGAAGAGGGGATCGACGAGGACGAGGACGAGAACGAGGAAGAGTTGGTGGAGGACGACGGTGGAAGCGAGAGTTTAGAGGGGGGCGAGGAAGATTCGACGCTGGGAAGCCACTCCTTTAAGGATGCACATGAAGTGGGCTCGCATGGAAGCCAGGATGGGAGAGATGGAGGCATGTCGGCCTTGGAGAGCTTGCACGGCTTCGAGACAGCGGAAGAGGGCGACCTAATTACCATTGTAAGTGGCTGCACGGCCAATCAAATGCTCACAACTGCCAGTAGTGCTGCGTTCATGGGCGCTGTGACCAGCTCGGCGGTGCCGTTTGCGGCCGAGGAAGGCAATCAGCCCTCCATCCTTGCTTTGGAGTGGAGCCACGTAACCCCACTGTTGACAACTTTGGGCGTAAGGCAGGAGGTACACTCCCAGCCCTCATATGCACCTTCTTCAGCGTCTT
>AFGO01000078.1:0-14996 GCA_004335405.1 Nannochloropsis granulata CCMP529
GAAGACGACAGCGAGCAATTTTTGGTGACCCTGGGACTAGCCGTAGTTTTGCCCGTCGGGGTCTGTTTGTGTTATTTCTTGTTTGCCCCGAAACCAAAGGTACATGGGCTGGCGCTTTACCTCGGCACTCGTCCCCCTAACCTAGCAATTGCAAACGATGTACTTTCGTTCCTCCTCGCTTTTTTCTTGTGTTGTCACTGGCACCGATTATACGCGCACTTCCCTTCACCCCCAACATTTAAATAGAGTTCACCTCCAAAGCCACGACCTTCGTCTCTCCTTTTGCCTTTGTATGAAATGTGTACCGGAGCAAGTAATGGCAGGCGCTCCACTCCACGATTTGTACAAGCCGCGTCAAAATATTAAGAGCCGCCTCGTCCGCCCTGGGATCGACATCGCCGCAATGGGTGCGTCCGATGAATGTCTCGTTTTGGCTGGGTTCATCCAACGACAGTGACAGCGACTCGCGCATTGGTCTCATATCTCCGAAAGATGCGCATTGCCATCTTAATGTCCCGGACGGGCTTTTTGTCCATTCTAGAATTAGAATCGATGGGATCGACATCCTCTCTGTCTCCAGATCCCATGCTGCAGCGTCAAGAATAGGACCAGGAGCCCGTTCCGCCGGAGGAGCTGCTGTAGGGGCATTTGGGCCAGTAAGCCCTGCGACCATGGATTTAGCAAAGTGAATATCGTCGTAGAGTGTCATTATGACCGAGACATGATATAATTGTCTTGTGTAATTTTGTGCTGTTTGTGTCAATATACAATAGAGCCAGCCGACAATAGGCACAGCTCGATTTAATTTATGAAAATGTGTAAAAAAACTTTTAAGAAGATTAAGAATTCCATGTGACCGAAACAATAGTGAGTCTGAGATATGCTATCCAAAAAGACATTGAAAATACCGAAAGAGACAAATAGTTATCGAAACCAACCTCTTTTCATACATGCGTACGCCGATTACTTCGGTTTTTGGCGATCCTCTCTCCCCAGAATAAAGCCGGTGAAACTCATATATATTCTCTCTCATCCCTAACTCGTTCCTACTTTTGCGGTTACAGTGGTTGCACTTACTCTTTCACCGAGTGTTTCTGCATCATCCTTCCCTTCAGAATTGCATTCAGCCATGCAAAAGCCCATCCGCACCAAAGCTGCCTCCAGAACAAGGGCCCAATGCGTCCAATGCGTACAGCCCTGCGAGAATACCGTATACGGCTCCCGCAGCGGTCCGTCAGCGCTCAGTTCTAGGGTGCTGCCGTCGACGAATGTGCCCACCGCAAATACTACCTCGTCGCCGTAACCCGGCGAAATGCCCGCAGTCGGCTGAATGTAAGCACCGATGGGGCTCAATCGCTGCACCTGCTGGCAGAATTGGATAACCCGGTCTCGGCTGCCCACCTGCACGGCCTGAATAATATCGGTCCGCGATGTGCCCGGGGCTGGGTTGCAAGGTAGTCCAAACCGAGTGCCCATGACCTCGGCCAGTAGCATCGCGCCCTTGAGCGACTCACCCACCACAGCCGGGGCCATGAAGAGGCCCTGCAGAATCCAACGCGTCTTGCCCAAAGTGGCTCCGCCCTCCACGCCAGGTGCGCTCAATCGCTTGAAGGCTGCATCTACATAATATTGTTTGCCAATCACATACCCACCCGTCGGAGCTAGCGTGCCACCCGGATTCTGTAACGATATGAGCGTACGTGCGGGTATGAGCCGAGAATGGTCAAGGACATGCGTTTAGTTGCTTTTAGCGATTGTCCGTCTGTAGGCGTTCAATTGCTTTGGCTTTATCCACGATGCTATACTCTGGTCAGTCTCTTACTTTGCTTGAATCGCAAAAATAGGCCCTAGACCCCGAATCACGCCAGCTCAGTTTGGCCCAGACCCCTCAGTACCCCTCCCTCTCCCTGCGGCGGCCGATCCCCCTACTACCCTTATCCAGATCACGCTTTTCCTTACCTTGATCAATGAGCCCGCTACCAAGTCTGCACCCACATGTGTAGGCTCCAAGTCCTCCACAAACTCCCCGTAGCAGTTGTCGACGAACACAACTAGCTCCCGGCCCGGAAAGGCCGCCCGGATATGGGCAATGACATGGCCGATCTCGGCCACGGGAATGGAAGGCCGCCACTGGTAACCGCAGGAGCGCTGAATGTGCAAGACTCGAATACTTGGATCTGCAGAAATGCGGCGGTCGATCTCGGCGATGTCGAAATACTGTCCTGGTGCCACGGAAGAGAGGAGATCCACCTGATCATACGCCACACCCCATTCCTTTAAGTTCCCTGTCAGCGGTCGCTGCCCCGGCGCTGGGCCACTACCTTCCTCCTGGTGTCCCACCCGCGTTCCAATCACCTCTTCGAGTGTGTCGTAAGGAGGGCCGCTCAAACCCAGCATTTTGTCCCCCGGCCGGAGGACGCCAAAGAGGGCGCACGAAATGGCGTGGGTCCCGCTAAAAATCTGTACGCGGACAAGGGCAGCCTCGGCGCCAAAAAGAGACGCGTAAACATTTTCCAACGTGTCACGACCTACATCGCCGTGTCCGTATCCGTCGATGCCGTTAAACATGTGCGTCCCCACCTGGTGTTCCCGGAAGACCGTAAGCATGCGCTTCAGGATGCGCTGCGTCCGGCGGTCCACGTCCTCAAAAGCAGGTCGCAACCGTGCCTGCGCCTCGCTAACAATCTCCTCGGCCATTGCGTCTTCCTCAGCACTAGTGGTGGCGGTATGTTGCGGCGGCAAAGCGCCCCGACGCGATAGACTTCGCGATTGGCTTCTCGTTGTAGGCGCTGGGCCCATTGCGTGAATGGGGCTAGCAGGGGGGATGCAGGAGGTCCGGGAAGAAAGCAGGGCACGACGCGACAAGGTGGCAGGGACAAACGCCACAAGCACAGTAGGAAGGATCAAGACACAGACAAGCATGAATGCGCCCCCCAAACGTTCCCGTCGTTGTGGCTGCAGGAGCAACATGGCCATAGAGTCAAGTTGCTGGCCCAGCGCCGCGATCCTGTGAGTGGTGTATTTGCAAGAGTTCGTATGAGAGGCCACCCACGTCCATGAAAAGTAGTGGAGAAAAGGACGATGCTCATGATGAGCCAAGCGCAGGGCTACCCATGAAGCGTACAAAAATAATGCCTTGCTTGTAGTGCTTGGAAGAAGGTGGAAGGGCTGCTTCTCCGCTTGATCGACGGCGGCGGGGAGGTTGGCCTGCTGATCACATCACATTGACCACCATTTGCACACATAACTTACCGATCCCCACCATCGGCAGCACATGTTTGACGTAACGGGCCTGGAGATAGTGGTGCTGGTTGGGGCGGCTTCGTTTTTGCTCGGTGAGTGGACGCACACAGGACAGCCGCCCCTCAACCCCGTCGTGACCTCCCCACAACCCATTCCCCCACATCCTAGGCAAGAGGGAAGTACCACAGCTCGCGCGCATCGTGGGGCGAGGCACAGGCAAGATGGTAGCTTTATTGAATACGGCACGGGAGCAGTTTACTAAGGCCACGCAAGACACGCAGTTTTCGAAAGTACGTGTCTGTCTGGGGGAGGAGGGGAGGAAATTTAGCAACCCATGAAAACGTAGGCATCCCTTATTAACCCACCATCCATCCTCCCGTACAGCTTACTCATGAAGTTCAGCAGAATATGTACGAGCTTGACTCCATCCGCTCCGAGGTGCGCGCCGCGGGTTTGCAGAAGCAGCCATTTCGCCTCCGTCGCCCAGGCATGCCCGCAACGGGGCCGCCTCCATCAGGCAGTCTCGACCCGACGTTGTCCGAAAAGCACGGTGACATCATTTCCGCATCTGTCTCTCCGGCGACATACTCTATGCCGGGTGGAGGTGTGCTACATGGAGTGCATGACATCAGCAACAACAGCAGCAGCACCAGGAGCAGCAACAAGAAACTGGGCGAGTTAGCCATGGCCGAGCTCTTGTGGCAGGTAAATACGATGACAGAATCTCCACGCATGGGCATGTGTGTTGTGTCACGTACTTTTTATTGCTCTCTTTGTCCTATTCTTCTCAACGACGATCACTATCCACATCTCTCTCATTTTCGTCTTCGGCACTCTCCCCCCCACTAAAGGAATCGGCGTTAGTCGAAGGGAAGGGAGGCAAGACGACGCATTCAAATCAGCAGCAGCAGCAGCAGCAAGCGTCAGCGCCTTCCCCTCAGACAGGCTCAGACATGATGGAGGACGTCATTTTAGAGACTCTGTTGAGGGATCACGTAGACCGTCTTTCCTTCACGCAACAACAAGGGAAAAAACGCACGAATCACCGACCACCGCCCGAGTGAGAGCTTAAGTAGTAGAAATTCGGGAGAGCTGCCAACGAGTACATAATTTTGCTGTTAGAAAGAAGTAAGAGAGGTGATGAAATAAAAGAGATGCATAATTTATATTTCAGTTTCAATTTCTCTCCTTGTTTTTCTCGGTCATAATTTTACGCGCGCTTCCTCTTGGCCATATGTTGCATCAAGGCACTCAACGCCTGATGGACACCGATACTCAGGCTATGAAGCACAAGACATGCCAACCCCTGTACCAATCGATAGCAGCGCCCAAATGGGATGAGGGCGGGCGGAGGGGATGTCATGGTCGCGACGTTTATACCACTTTTGATTGCCCACGGAAGCAACAGCCACCAATGGTAGGCGGACAGGACCACGAACGAAAAGTAATTCCACGACCAGCTTTTGTAAAGGGGTCTGTGGGTTTTGTTTACAGCAAAAACTGGTGCAGTGCACAGAAAAATGTGTTGCAGATGGAAGAAGACGACCTCGAGACGAGTTGCAGGCAGATTCGGAAAGCAGAACGCAAGCGACGGCCCCCAGGTCAATAGACTTAGTGCATGAAAGCAGATGAAGGAGGCGTCCGACGGGGCAACGGTGCAGATAAAATAAAGGATGGTGGTGACGTGGCAGGGCTGTAAAAAGTAAGCAGGGTGGGAGGAGATGTTGTTGACGTCTAGCTTGAGAGGCACCTGCAAAAGGAGCGTCATGATAAGACCAAAGCTCCACAACACCTGCCCTTTCGTGGGCGTATAGGTTATCCGCAAAGCTCGCATTTGTTTTTGCATATTACGCCAGGCCACAAAAAGCATAGGACCAAAGAGGAAGAACGACACAATGAGCTCAGTGGCATGCTGGGTTGGTGATGAGTGCCATCTGCTCAAATATTCATCTCCCTTGGGGTCACTGGCATCGAAGGGGAGCTCGGGATTGAGGCTTTCTAAGAGGCTGGCCAGCAACCGCACCACGGGAAATCGCTGCATCGTAGTGCTTTTTAACTGCAGCCAAGAACCACGGCCTGTGGCGATTGTAAGGACAAGAAATGAGTAAATGTGGGTAGATGCATGCATGGCAGCGCTCGAGCCTGCCAGTTCGGGCGGCATGGGCCCGGCGGCGGTGATGCATCGGCTTAGCCTGCATTTTTGAGGGGAGGGCGTCGAGCGTGTTGTTCCTTTCTTATTCCTGTGAGCAGCCGTGGGACCGTAGTGTCCAGGTTTCTGTATTGTGTGGTGTGGTGGTGGTTTATGTATGTGGTTACTCTCTAGTATTGTGTTTTGCTTTGTGTCGAGGGTGGGGTTAAGGGGAAGGGGTCAGGACTAGTTCGGCACGAGCCACCAAAAGCCCTCCCGAGGACGCACTCAAGAAAAAAAGTCAAATCAAGTCAAGGTGGGCTGGGCTGTATAATTCGGGAGTCGAACTGGCATTTATAACTCTCTTTAGCGGACTATCTCTCGTGTTTGTTTTTGTTGCTGTTGCGGTGTTTCTCGGTCGGCGGAAGGGGGACTAGGGTTGGGGGGATGGGTTGAATGGGATGGTGGTAGGGGGTCTGGGTGTTTGGTGGCCAATATAGAGGCTCTCCGCGTTCGCTTGGTCTCTCGCGCAGCTATTGCTAGGGCGGGGCCTCGTCAGACCGGGTTTTACTGTGCTTAGATAGTTTGGTATTGTGTGGCCGTAAAAAAAGCAACTCGTTGTGCTATTGTGGGCCAGCAGCCGTTGGCCGACGCACGTTGTTGCTTGCTTTTCACTTGCTTGCTTGTTGGCGCCGTGCGCTCTCAGCAATGATATTCCGGACCTCTGATGCAGTACCATATACACACGCACCCCACACCATCGCACAGCATTGCATACATCAGCAATTCATGGGCAAGGGAAAGAAGCGCCGGGTGCCTTTGGCAGTCGAGGTACGTTTTCCTGGATATAGAGATGGGCAAGCGAAGCATTGACTTGACTAGTTTCTTTAGAGTGCACCGTCGGGGAGGGCTTTTTATGGGGCATGCCGAAGTAGACCGATACTGTACTGTGCAGAGCATGATAATCCCACCCGCCGTCGATTACTCTCGACCTCCTCACCCCACACCCCAACCCACCCATCCATTTCCGCAGCTCGACGACGACGCCAAGGAAGAACGGGTCCTAGAGCTGAGGCGGAAGCGCATGTTGCGGCGGCGCGTGGGGGGTCAGGGGGACGACGAGGAGAGCACAGGCAACAATGCTGGGATGGATGAAGAAGTAGAGGCCGCGGATGGGGGGGCGTCGGACACGTTTCTCGACCCCAAGCTGTCCCGTAAGATTTTGCAGCAAGCTTCGAAGCAGATGGCTGAGGAAGAGCGCAGTTGCGGCAGCCAGCAGCGTGGTGGAGATGTGCAGGCTGGGAAGGAGGTTGTCCGCTTTGCGTCCAGCGGCGGAAGTGGCAAGGCACAGGCCCGGCGGCAGGGCGACTCGTTGGACAGCGACGAGGACGAGGACGAGGGAGACGGCGGTGGTGCGTTGGAGTGGGATGTGGAGGAAGGGGACGAGGACGGGCAGGGAGAAGAGGAAGGGGATGGAATGGTGGAGTTCAAAGAGGGAGCGGTGCATATGGGAGGGGGGGGTTTATCGGAGGCGGAGCAACGTGTAGTCTCCTCATTCATGGACATTGGCGCGGGGGAACGCCGAACCCTGGCCGATATTATCATGGATAAGATCCGCGAAAAAACCGAGGAGGATGAGGGGGAGGTCAAGGGGCTATCAGGGCAGGAGGGGGAGGATGGGGGCCAGTCCAAGATTTCCCCTAAGGTTCGAGAGGTGTATGCGGAGATTGGAAAATTACTCAAGACCTATACGGCGGGGAAGCTGCCCAAGGCCTTCAAAATCTTGCCTGCCCTTGCGAATTGGGAGGAGGTGGTATATTTGACTCGTCCGGATGAATGGACTCCTCATGCTACCTATGCGGCGACGCGTATTTTTGCCTCGAATTTGAATGCGAAGCTCTCGCAGCGATTTTTCAATTTGATTTTGCTGGAGAAGTGCCGCGATGATATCTGCGCGAACAAGAATCTGAATTATCACTACTACATGGGTGCGTAATTGGAAAGAATGGGGGGAAGAAATAGATCTGCCTCAGGGATAAGACAAGCGCCTCGTTGTTTCGAATTGTAGGTCATGCGATGCGTTGAGCTCACATTCTCCTCCCTCCCTCCGTCTTCTCTCCCTCCGGAAAAAAAACTTAAACAGCCCTCAAAAAAGCCATGTACAAGCCCGGAGCCTTCTTCAAGGGCATCCTGCTCCCGCTCATCCAATCAGGGGACTGCACCATCCGCGAGGCAACCATCATCGGAAGTGTGTTGGGCAAGGTCTCGATTCCTGTCAACCACGCCGCGGTCGTCCTCCTCAAGCTGGCCACGGCCCGTGACTATTCTGCTCCCTGCTCCATTTTCATGAAAGCTCTCTTGAATAAGAAGTACACCTTGCCATATCGAGTCATTGATGCCCTGGCTGATTACTTCGTTTGGTTCGCTGAGTATGAAGGGCAGGGTCTGACGTCCGCTACCAGTGCCACGGCCAGCAGCTCGGGGCCCACCCTCCCGGTGCTCTGGCATCAGTCTTTGCTTGTGTTTGCGCAGCGGTATAAGGAAGAAATTACGAAGGAGGACAAGGAGCGATTGAGGGAGGTTTTGAAGGCGCATTCGCATCATCAGATCACCCCGGAGGTGAGGAGGGAGTTGTTTAATTGCCGGAGTCGTGGGGAGCTAGATCCGAGCAACGACAGGGGGAATGGGGGAAATGCCTTGCTGAGGAGTATGAATTTGGTTTAAGAAAAAACAGAAGGGGGCGTTGCCTTTTGGGGTGGGATGGGAGGACTACAGAGTTGACTTTTCCGTGTTCTGTGAAAAGAGTGAATAACAAGTACGAGAGGATGTTTGGAGGAGGCAAAGTCTTCATCCCGGTTTCCCCCCTTTCTTTTTCGTCATGATTCTTTTGCACTCTTTCTGATCGCTTGCTCCGCACTAGTCTAGGAAGAAGAGATACGCGCTCGCTTTGAAAACCTTGTTTTCATTTAAACTAAAGTTCAGTGAAGGCACACACACACTCACAAACACACAAGCCTTCCCGCCCATTTTACAAGTAGGAAGTAACACGAAAAAGACCTGTGTACACCCGTCCCTTGTTGTCCTCACTCTTCTCTCCCCAATCCCTCTCCTTCAGCAGTGCGTGCTTCCCCTATCATCATTTCTCACATCTTTTTGAGTGTTGCTGTTGTGGACTCCAAACTCCAGCGAAGTCATCGTCGTCGTCGGCGTCCTGGGCACATCCTCCTTCTCTTCTTCCACTAAGCTAGTCACTCAATCAGTTAAGGTTTCGTCTTTATCACCACGTCCCCTGAGGCCCGCGTGCAGCATGACAATCGAATGTCGTCTCCCCTCTTTCCGCCAAGCGCCTTGACCTCAACGGGCGATTTGGGGCTACGTTTTTGCGTGAAATTTGGTGATGGGAAGAAGAACCAAAGTGAGTCGCGAGGCAAATGCGAGAAGAGTTGAACATGTTCAAATATGGGAAGAAGGTCGAGGAGTAAATGAATGATTCGCACCAAGAACCTCCCTGCACGGGAACAGCATCCCAGACCCGCCCCACCCATCTCCCCTACTCAAGACTTACTTAAGATTCTTGGCACCACTGATTATCTGCACGGCGCAGGTACCGCACTGACCCCCTCCGCCGCAGTTATAGATCTTGCCCTGCAACGGGTAGATGTCAATCTTATTCTTCATGAGCTCCTTGCGCAGGTTCACTGGTGCGCCCGCATCTACTTCCAGCTCCGCGTCCTTGTAAAACTTCTGTTGTACCGTCACCGTAAATGTCTTCTTCTTGCTACCGGCGGCGGACTTCTTCCCAAACATGCCCAGCATCATCATCTTCCCTCGCCGAGTCTGCTGCGGCACAGAGGTCACGCCCGCCAAGGGAGCGGGGACTAGGAAGGAGGCTACCATGGAAAGCAGGACCAGGAATACGGACAGGCGCAGCATGGTAGTCGTGATGTGCAGGGGAAAGAAAGGTCTGCCTGTGTGGCGTGTGTTCGTGTTGTGGGTAAAAAGAGGAGAGGGATTAGCTAGGACAGGTCGACATCAAGAACCAAGGGGGAGGGGGAAGCTATTCAAGGCGAGCCAAGGCCACTAGATTTGGACAAAAGAGAGCATTACTTGGCGGCAACGAGACTCGATACTCTGTCCAGGCCGATGTTGCGGCGAAGCAGTGCTCTTTCCCTGTCATTTTAATGCCTCGAGGACTGCCACCTCACGTCAACGTAGTGCGTACACCCACTCACAGATCCACATCGCCTCGTTCCAAGCTTCCGCGTGTGGTGTCTGTCGATTTTCGACTGCTGTATTCGCCATAACTGACTTGACACGAGAAGAGGCGAAGTCTTTCCGCCCATGCCCTTCTACCACATGCAGAGATAAGGCAGAAGTGCTCATTTTATTCCAAAGTTTGTGATTGGAGCACTGGGGGATAAGATATAGAGTCAAAGGTGGGTTGTGGAGGGCTCGAGGGTCGAGGAGAATTTCAGCAACCTCCTCCTGTACGCAGTTCTAACCGCAAAACTCTTACCAAAGACCTCTTACCCGTACCATCCCATCTTACCAAACTACAGGAATGACGACCAGCTCCTGGAGTAGGCCACTGACAAGCTGCCAGTGCCCCAGTCTCCCATCTGTCCGCCGGAAGGGATGGCATACAGATAGGAGAGGAACGCCGTCGGAACTCCTTCCTTTTTGAGGGGGGGGGCAATGTGTTGTTTCTTTGTTATTCCCGGGAACAGCCGTGGCCTTAGTGCCCTTACTGCAGGTGTCACCGGATCGCCCCACAAATTTGACACTACGTCCCTCTCCCAAAACCACAGGGGTGACGGCCAGGTCTTGGGAAAGGGACAGGAAACAGACAGGAGAGGAACGCCGTCGGATCACCTCTCACCCACCCTCCCCAACCATAATGCTCACCAACTTGACCTCGAGCACCATCCTCATCTTGACGATGGCATCACTACCTTTTCTTGTACGGAAGGGGACGGACGACGTGACATCTGCCGCTGCGTCGCTGTCATACAAAGCAAGCCCTCACCAGCACCATTTCCCCCCCGACAGATAGGGACGACTAAGGTCTTGGGGTTGCGATGGGCAAGCTGCCGATGCCCTATACTCCTGTCCGCCCAACGGAGGAGGATAGTAGACAGACAGAAAGGACAGCCTTGCTCCACCCGTCGCGGCACCAATCCCAACTGTGCTCCACCGTACCACGCAGTGTGGCCCCGGCATCACCGTCCTCGCAGAGGGTCGCTGACTACGTAGCATCTGGCACTGCTTCGTCAGTGTTTATCGACCTGGCCCGCTCATCTACGGTCTCCCTAGACCACAACCCCGCCCCCGCACCCCCAGCTTCCTCGAACCGCCATACCGATTGCCGCAAAGTCATCCTATGGCGACATCTGGGATGTGCACTCCTGCAGCGCGCGTGGGATTTCGCCGTAATCTTACTGCTTACAGTCGTGGGCCCACCAGACTCCTTCTATTTAATAGCTAGCTATGGCATCACTGTCACTCTTACCGTGGCGCTCTTGTCCCCCTCGGCGGGCGCCATGATCGACCGCGCCAATCGTCTGCGTGCCGTCGTGCTCGTGACGACGGCACAAAATACGTGCGTTCTGGGTTGTTGTGCGTGCTTCGTTGTCCTGCTCTGGTGCCCCCTGCCAACATACAGTCGAGCCTGGTCCCTGTGTATTGCTTTGGTGCATGTCGGCGGTGCTTTAAATGTCTTTTTTCAAGGCCTCAGCAACATCATTTTAGAGAGGGACTGGGTCGTGGTCCTGGCCGATGGGGACAACGCCTGGCTCCGAACCATTACGACAAACTTGAAATCGATCGACTTGAGCTGCAATCTAGTTGCACCATTTTTGGTCTCCCTAATTCAAATGGCGGGCGGTGTGGAAGTCCTTGCTTGGGTCTTTTCGGCTGGTAATTTGATCATGATCTACTTGCAGTATACAGCGCTGCATCGCATTTATCATGACGTTCCAGCGCTGGCTTTGAAGGATGAAGGAGGCGAGGGCGAAAGTGGAGGTGGTATCAGGCTGAAAACCGACAATGAGAAGCTTATAGAGGATGAGGATTTGAGTTCTAACGCTCGCGACGGCGCTTCTCCACCTTTGCTCCTCACATGCTTGTGCAAGCGTACTGGAGAGGGGTTCCGCAACTTTTTTTCGCATGCCCACACATACGCCTCGCAGCGCGCATTCCTTCCCGGCCTAGCTCTCGCAATGTTGTATCTGACGGTGCTAACTTTTCACAGCACTATGCTTGCTTACCTGTTGACGCGGGGCCTGCACGTTACTTTTATTGCGTTGGCTCAGGGGGGAAGCTCCGCGATGGGTGTACTAGGCACCTTCTGCTATGAGCGGGCTGCTGCTCGGGTAGGAACAGTTACGGTGGGTGTCCTAGCCATATGGCAGCAGGTGGCTTGTCTGACTGTTGCGGTGGCCGCTTTGTTTTACCCATCGTGGCGAGGTAATCATGATATTATAATAAGAAATGTGGAAGATGACGCCAAGACTGCGGAGACGGCACTTGGGGTTTTCATGATAGGTATCAGCGTCTCCCGCTTGGGTCTTTATGCCTTTGATGTGGCGGCCGCGCAATTGTTTCAATACTTGGTGGAGGAAAATGCAAGAGGGGTCGTCGGGGGGTTTCAACGCACATTGGAGTCTGTTTTTGAGCTGTTGTCGTACTGCTTGGTCTTGTGGCGACCCCACCCCGAACAATTTCCCTCTTTGGCTGCTATTTCTTACATTCAAGTTATTGCCGCAGCCTCTCTTTTTACCCTCTTTGCGTGTAGCATGAATGGAGGGATATCTGGTACAGATCCTGAGCGAAGAACAGAGGTTGGGGACGGTGGGGTTGACAAGCACGACGGGAACAGCAGTAGCGGCGGCGGCAGCGTCGTTGATTTAGGGGGGAGTGACGTATTGTTGGATTCTCCCTTCGCCCCCTCTCACCATTTTAAAGTGCCGTTCGATTCTGGGGATGGATTTGCGCGGCTTTCTCCTTCTTCCTCATCTGGACAGGGAGAGCAAAAGCGGCAGGTAATTGAGGGGGTGGAGACAAGGAGTGGTAAGGGTGACAATGGAGAGAGCGAGGGAAGGAGAGCACGATGAAAGGAGAAAGCACGTACAGGTTTTGACTAGAATGCGCGAATGTCCAGATTAGACAAATAAAATGATAGCACTAAGACTGACTGAAAGAGAGACCAAAAGACTGCAGATCAGACAACCCAAAGTCAACAATCGCGCGCGCAAAGTACGAACTTCTTGTGCAATAGCCGAAGATGTAAAAGATGCAAGTCAAGGCATAATACCCGAAGCATTTTAAATTAAAGCTACAAAGGCTTCTCTTCTGATACACCAAGCCTTGTTCTAATTATATCTTCATCGCCTCATGTTATTCGTCTTCTTTCTATGGGCGAGGCCTCGGAAGCAACCATGCTCTAACACACGGCGCCACGCCGTTTATTTCTCTTTTGTTGTTTTTCGCTATTAATTGCTTGCGCTGCACCGACGCACACACATATCTTTGACGCCTTCGTCTCTGTTCGTAATGTTACACACACATGACCCGCACATTCTTACTTCCTCCAAGGCGTGCATGGCCCACAGACTGTTGGTGGTAATCCCAGGCCTCGTGTACCTAAAGGTCCACCTCCTCTTCTGACGACAAGTTCTCCGCGCCGCCGCCGCTCGACTCAATCTCTCTCTTCCCCTCCTCTTCTTTCTCGAATGCGCTCGAAGGTGACGCTTCCACTGTCGATGAAGAAGGCCTGCTCGTCGGTAACGAACTAGTAGCGCTACCCGGAGCTGACGAACCCGCAGCACCACGCTTCCCCACGACAATATTGCCAGCATCAATACCTTCCAAGTCTTTTTGCAACTTGTAAGCTTCCTCCGCCGCCTTGATCTGGTCAAGACTCGGAAGGTTGTCAAAAACCGCTCCCTTGGTGTGAAGCCGTTGCCGCAAGGCCTTGACCTTTGCCTCGACGTCCATCTCCCCAAAGTCTTTGTAGATGCCAGGCACCAGTCCCATGGCTGTCGCCAGCTTCTTCAGCCGTACAAGCCGGGGGTCCGGCGGCTGCTCGGCTGCCTTGCTGCCGCCCCCTTCAGCGTGCCCCTCCAACTTGACCTTCTTGGTTGCCTCCGCCGCTCTGCTTGTGTCGTCGTTATCACTGTGCGTGCGTTTCTTCTCCTTCTCCTTCTCCTTCTCCTTGTTGTTGGCCTTAGCCTCTGCTGCCGTGGCCGCACCACTCCCTATAGTGCCTCCGGCAGTACCGGCTCGTGTGGCGTCCTCATAGGCGTGGATGACTTCCTCGATGAGCGCCCGCGAGTGGACCTTGAAGGCAACCGACGAGAAATCGAAGGCTGGGTACTTGTCTACGAACTTCTTTTGCAGCTTGTTGCGGATTTGGCCCAACGTGATGCCCGGGTTGTAGTCGTTGTTTTCCAGTAGCTTGACGATTATCTTCTTCATCTTGCCGGCCGAGGGGCCATCCCCTCTCACTGGGCCACTGCCGTTTTCCTGCGCCATTCGCGTTGCGTGGGGGGCTGATGGTCGGATGGAGTGTGATGGTGTACACGCCTGCAGATCTTGGGAGCTGACTGGAAGGCGCGCGCACTGCGGGATCAATGATGATGGGGATGGGGTGCGTGAAGTGGCAGTGTGTGAGCTTTGGGTGTCGTGGCTGTGTGTGTACGAATTCGAGGGTCGGGGAAAATATTGTAGGGCTTGATGATGAGGAGGTCGCGCGTGCGCGGTCCAAACACGCTTGTAGTCAACACCCTTCTGACTCTCTTGTTTTTAATTGTAGCCTTCAAAGCACTACGCCGCGACCCTCCGTATGTCGATTGCGACTGAAAAGGACCGTCCGCCTGTCTTTCTAACGACTACACAAAGAATTTGTGCCCAATCTGTTGAGTGATCTGATGCTGATCTGATGACGTAGTGAAGTCCCTCTAACTTACCACTCTCACCCCACCCTTCCAAAGGCTACAAACGATAGCGCGACTCCACGGTGATGAAGGTCGTGTGCAGTAAACTATTTATCGTTTTGGTGGCCTCCGTTGGCGTCCAGGGCTTTCTGCCCCCGCAAACCCGACTTGTCGTCCGCCCAAGCTGTAGCAGCAGCCCCAAAATGTTAGCCGCCGCAGTAGCCACAACCACCACCTCTTCGAGCGACAGCTTTATTGGATCGACTTTAACGGATATGCAGCTGGCCTACGAAGCGGCGGATAAATTCTTCGACAGCACGGAGGGGGTCGAGTTCAAGCAAACGAGTGGTGGCGTTAACAACGTAAGGAGAGGCGTAAGATCGAATAAGCCGATGGAAGAAATCATGCCGGCTCTTACGTGTACCACACATTATTTCAGGTTGGGATGTACGTGAGCTTTCCGGACGGGCGGCATTACGTTATGAGGTAATATTTTATCCCCCCCCGAGCCTCATTGTGTATCATGCGTTGATTTAGGAAAACCGGTCTCATCGACCTGCTGCTTCCTAAACTCGTTCGTAGACCCCGGAGCTGGCGCCGAGAATGTGACAATCAAAAGACGCGAACAAGATAAAGGAGAAAACATAACCCTCTTCCCCTTTCTCCAGCTGAGCCCCCCCCCCCCCCCCACC
>AFGO01000081.1:0-11127 GCA_004335405.1 Nannochloropsis granulata CCMP529
ATGTATCCTGGCCAATGACCTCAGGTACGTGTCCCCTCCTGCTTCCCTCCCTCCCTTCCTCCTAACCCTTCCCCCCCATATGGTAGAACTCCATCATGATCATCATTCTAATCAAGGGCTAATTGACATTACTCACACACCCCTCCCTCCCTCCTTCCCTCCCTCCTTTATACAACCTACCTGGAACTTGTTTGCCAGCTGCTTCATCTCCCTCTCTGGGTTGTACTTCAGATCTAGGGCGAGGAGGCGGGGGGAGGGCACATCTGTCAGAGCGCGCATGAGGACTTCCTCCATCCATCCCACCACTGTGGGTTGAAAGGCGGGATGCCGGGTGAGGCGCGCATGGAATGAAGGGAAGTCTATGCTGGAGAGGAGGGAGGAGGAGGTGGTGGTGGAGGTGGAGGAGGAAGAGGATGAGGAGGAGGAGGGGGAATGGGCGGGGGAGATGGAGAAGGAGGAGGGGGACGTGTGGTCAGTGAAGAGGAGGTTGAGGGCCGGGGTGATGACCTTCCTTTGAGCGGCCCAGCCATGCACTTGTCTCATGAGGCGTTCCACGTCTTCTCTCTCTATTATCCCCCTTCCCGCTCCTGCTCCTGCTCCTCCGGCTGCTCCTGCTCCTGCTTCTCCGGCAGTGCTGCTTCCATTGCTGCTGCTGATACTGCGGTACGCATTAGCACCCCCTTCTTTTTCCCCCATCACTTCATACACGCGAAACCCTAGCTTCAGCCGCTGCTCCCACGTGCCTTTCAACAACACCGCGGCCACGCACAGGAAGTCCTCCATCGCCAGGGTCGGCCCTCCCCTCCCTCTCTCCCTCCTTCCCCCGCCCGTGCACGTCAAGTCGAAGGCATCAAAAAGCAGCTTGGCCACCGTTGTAGGCATGCCCGGAAAAGCCTCTAATACGTGACGATGGAAGGTCCGTTGATCTACCCCTCCTCCCCTTCCTCCCTCACTCCCTCGGAGTGTCAGGTGACTGAAGCCCTCTTCCACTCTTCGGCTCAACTCAGGCCCAAGCATACCCGTAGCTTCATCCGGGGAGAGGAGGCGGGAAGAGGCATTGGCGCCCATCCTTTCCTACGGTGTAAATATGGCGGGCGTGCTGCAGTGGACTCGTCCTGGCCTGTGAAGGAGGTCTGTTGTGGGTGCCTCAATGCAGTGTGGCGGCAAATGGAAGACTCGGCGTGTGCTGTCTCAAGGCATCGATGACTCACTACGGCCCGGGCTACCGGCACGAAGAGCACTACCAAGGCCTGTGTACGGTGTGTGTAGAGGTGTGTGGGGAGTGTCGCTTAGTCGGAGCATGCGCGTCTATGCATCTGCAAATTAAGTGAACTCGAAGCGGCGCAAGCAGCGATTCAGCAGGCGAGTCCAGCAGCACTTTCGGGCGGGTCTTGATGATGTCCCTCTCTATCTGAGAATATGGACGGTGTATACGAAGGAGTGGAGGTGCCTGTTTTTGTCGAGTGCGCACTCGGTGAGGTTTGATTGTAGAGGGGGGTAGTAGAGGCAGCCAAGCCCGCCCCTCATCATCACGCCTTGCCTCCCCTCCCCTCCCCTCCCTCCTTTGTCCATCTTCCCACTCGCACTTGATATCTGCTTCACTTTACTCACACCGCACCCACGACCACACCACCTCCACCCGCACACAGCCATGCTCTCCACTGTCTTGAGAAGAACGAGCACCGCTGGCAGCAGCAGCAGAACTGCGGGCGGAGCGGCAGCCCTCCTCATGTGCAGATCACAGCCAGCATCATCATCAGCATCAGCCGCAGGTGTAGCAGGACATTCCTGCCGCGCCGCCTTTAGCACCCAGTCCTCCTCCTCCAGTTCCTTCCTGAGTCTCAGTAATCTCAGCGACAACCCAGGGGCCAAGACTGAGGTAGGTGGTGTGTGGTGTGCATGTGTGTGGAGAGCCGCCAATCGGCTTCCCGTCATCGTCATCGCCACCATCTCCATACGTAGGAGGCTCACTCTACTTCCCAACCCCCTTCCCTATGATCCCCCTCCATCCGTCCCCCATTTAAAATTTAGCGCACGCGTGTAGGCCGAGGCTGCGGTTCAGGGAAGGGCAAGACGTCTGGGCGGGGAATGAATGGACAAAAGAAAAGATCAAGCGTCAACATCCCTCAAGGCTTCGAAGGCGGGCAAACCCCCTTACACCGCCGCCTACCCAAGACGGGGTTTAAGAACATGTACGTTTTTAGTTTTTTAGTCATAAAGCTCGAGAGCTGCTGAAGTTATCGCTGCGTTACATGATGCGCGCGTGTATATTGTGCTAGGCAACTTCTCATCCGATCACCCATCCTCCTCCTTTCACTCTCTCATCCCTCCATCTCTTCCACCCCAAACCCAACACCCAACAGCTGGGCAGAACCCCTCATCCCCCTTCACGTCGGTGAACTCCAAAACTGGGTGGACATGGGCCGTCTCCCCATCCCTCCCAACCGCCTGGTCACGATGAAGGACCTCGTGGACGCCGGCCTCTTCAAGGCTAACAAGGTCAAGCACGGGATTAAGCTCCTGGCCCGCGGTGGAGAAAACGTGCATACTCCCATCCATTTAGAAGTCTCGCGGGCGTCCGCCGCGGCGATCGAGGCCGTGGAAAAAGTAGGAGGGACGATTACGTGTGTGCATTTCAATCGGTTGGCCCTCCGGGCGCTCTTGAAGCCCGAAGCATTTGTGGTACCGGTATTGGGGGAGGGAGGGAAGGTGGAGGAGAGGCTTCAGCTGCCACGACGGGCAAGGCCGCCTCCGAAGCTGATGCCCCTGTATTTAGATTCTGATCGAAGGGGTTATTTATCTCCGGAGGTGCAAATGAGGAATAAGGCGCTGTTTGGGGGGCAGGTGACGAGCGAGAGTGTGCCGGAGTTGGCGCATGAGTAGGGGAAGGGGTAGAGGAAAGATGGGAGAGAAGGAAGAGAAGGATGATAGAGCGAAGAAGAGGAAAGCCGGGGAGGACGGTTAGGATTTTGAATTATTCGACCGAAAAGATGGTTGCAAAAGTGCGTGTGCGGCATTGCGCGCAATTTTTAGAGTATCTATGCCTCTTACAAACTTGTCTTTTATTCTTGTTATTTCTTTTTCTTCCTTTTCTTTTGTCTTCTTTTAATTCTATTATTTGAGCGGGGATCAAGAATAGTCTCCTTTCATTTCTTGCACACACCGGTACTTCTAATCGTCGTGGCGATAGATAGTTTCTCTTCTGTCCACGGACACGTCTTGAACGCCTTGACCCACACAGCCCACTCCTCTTTATTGGCAAAGTGCCTTTCGTTTCGTGTCCCATCCTTCCCCCCTCCCACCTGTTGTTTCTGCGATTCCTGTAGTGGATAGCCTGACATGATACACCAGGTTTCTTCTCCTCGTCCTCCTCCACCTCTCCTTCCTCCCGGCGCGGTAGCGTACAATCCCTCGAACAGCGTGCCCTTGGCCTCGGTCGGTGATGGCAGCGAAGCCGGATCTATCTTACCATCTGCCTTTTCCGTACACACAGCCAACACCCAGGCCTTTATCTCCTCCCGCTCTGCTTCGTTTTCTACATACTGCCAACAAGGAATAGGGGTCATTACTTGCGGCAAGGCCGTGCATTCTGCTAACGCTTTGATATCAATCTGTACATCGTTACAGCCCTTTTCCTCGTCATTCCCTTTCATCATTCCTCCATCCCTCCCACTCTTCCCCTCCTCCGCGATCATCTTGTCCTCTATAGCCTCTGCTAGGTCAATATACCGATTCAAGAGAAGAAAAGCCAAGTGCTTGTAAAGTTTTCCATACTTCCCCTTTTCTGCCTCTTTTAACTGGGCTAAGCGGCGGGTTAGCATGCCGGCAGTATAAAACGCCTTGTCGAGAGAGGTATAAGTCGGAGAATATCTGATAAGGACGAGGGATATTTTGCAAGCAAGCTCCAGAAGTAAACGCTCGGAAGGGATGGGGACTCGTCTTTTGGTATGGTCCCTGCTGTTGTTTATATCGCTACCAATGCCGAGAAGTTTAGAGATGTGGGAGAGGATGTTTGTGTAGTGCACGCTCAAGAAGATCTGCATGAACTCCTCATCTTTGTCACTGTCGTCATCTTCCTGCAGAGCATCAACCTTCTTTTTAGACGCCGTTATCGTCACGCCCGCCTCTCCCGCACCTGTTGCTACAGCACCTGCCGCTTTTGCTCCTTCATTCTTCGCACTCTTTCTTCTCTTCAGGCCGTCATGCTCGCTCCGTCGAAGCACGTCGAAGAGCACTCCCCGGAAATCACGGAGCAAAGCTTGAAGAGTCACAGAGTGCTCGCGCTCGTCCTTTTGACAGCGTCCACCCAAAAACGACATCCCTAAGCATCGATAGAGCTCAAGGTGGTCAACAGATGGTCCACCATACGCTTTGAGAATATCCAAAGCCTCCCGTAGCACCGCCATGGTATGCACCTTTTGGTCACCAAGAACTTGTTGGACCCGTAAAACCACCATGTCGTCCCGCAATGCTTGCACCTGCCGACCTGTTTTGCTCTTGTCCTTGTCCTTGTTCATTTGGTAATCAAGCATGCTCCACACGTGCGCCCATTCGTGCCGCTGACCCAGGAATGTGACGGCGACGCGGAGGGGCGTAATGCTTTTGGGGTCCACAGAGCTGAGAATATCGTCGGGCCCTTCGCGAAACGACGACGAGGAGGCAATAGGGTGGGTCAGACAAACGGAATTTGCAGTGTGCCCATCCTCTACAAATGCTACGACATCACTCAGCCGATGGAAAAGATGGCGGTGGGCGATGCGAAAAGCCTCCGCCCAACGCTGCGCATCCAAGTACATGTTAAGCGCCTGTTCCGGTTGTCCTGCGGCCAGATAAAGAGCCTCAGCCTGGCTGTACTTAGCGGTATCCTTCTCTGTAATGATGTGACCGTGTCGTGACTGCTGGAGTAATGCGCTTGCTTGTGCCTCAAGGATGGTGGGCACCAAGGAGGGTGCATGCTTTTCCGCCAGGCGTCGGGCGCTGCTGAAGTCACGGAGGGGTGGGGAGAGATACATTTCGATGGCATCGCGCGGAGCCTTGGCAAAGAGGAACGCGTCCTCCGCTTCATTGTACTGGCCTTGCTGCTGTAGATGTCGAGCATGCTGGTGATGCACGCATGTTAGTCTTTCGGGCAAGCTCAAATCACACACCTTGAGGGCGTACGCAAAGTCCTTACCCGCCAAGGCGTGGTCCACGGCAGCCTCGAGCTGATTTTGACTCTGGAGTAGCTGGATTCCTTTCTCGAACACCATCGATTTGGCATCTCGAAAGAGTTGCTCCTTGGGGGAGAGCACAAGAGGGACGGATGGCAACATGCTTTCATATACATCCACCGCGCCGCAAAAGGACCCCACCGCCAGGCGACGCTCGTCTGCGCTCCAGGCAAGGGCAGTAGCGCTGTATAGGTGTGGGACATAGTGGATTCCGATGTGCTCCAGGATGGGGGTGGCCGTTGAAGGTGTCGCTATTTGTGTTGTGGAGGCACATTTGTACACATAAAGGGAATCGAAGTTTCCGATAACTAGCGTTGGACCCGCGACGGCGGCGCAGGTAAATTCTCTGCAGGGCACTGAAGACGACGGAGAGGACGAGGAGTAATCAAAGACATGAAGTAGCTGGCCCAGCTCAGGATGGTACAGTGCAACATGCTGGTCATTCCCCGCTGCTACTACTGCATTCTTCATCCACGCCAAGACAAAGGGTGCACAGGTGTGTTGCGCCAGCAGGCGCGACGAGGAGGTCGAAGAGGACGCGGAGGAAGACGTCAGCGGATGCCAGCATAGGCTTCCATCGTAGTGAGCCGAGACCACTGCGCTGGCACCATCCGGATGAAGGGCCAGAGCTATGACGTAGCTCTTGCTTACGCTTGATGATGGAGATAATCCTAGTGCCTTTGTCTTGTTGGACTTAAGATGAGCCGCAACCACAGCACCATCGGCCAGCCCATAGACAAGCTGGGCGTCCTCGGAAGGGAGATAGGGCGGCCAGAGCAAAGAGTTGACAGGACTGTCATGAAGAAATTTGTGTGAAATGCTCTTCTTCTGGCCCCAGCTTCTCCCCAGCTTGTAGACGTAGACGCCACCATCGCTCTGTGCAACGCTCAACTTGTTCGAGTCGGGCGAGAAAGCTAAGGCTTTGACCACGTAGGATGCGGTCGTTACCTTGGCAGCCGAATCAATGCCTTTTCCTCCTTCTTCTTCTCTTTCTACCGCTTTACGGGCAGGTTTGGTGGGGAATTTGCCCCGTCGCACGCCGTCCTGGGCATCGTAGAGCCAGATCATTCGGCCCACTGTTGCCACGGCCACTTTGGCCCCGTCTGGCGACCAGGCAAGGGTCGTGACCTTGTCCGCGGCGGAATCTGAATTGTCTGGTAGGCACAGCCGCCATGTCTTGAGGTGGTGCAGCAGCATGTGGTTGTGCTGTGGGTGATGTGGGTGATTTTGGTGTGGGCCAAAACAACAAGAACAAAATTTGGACTGATGATGCGCTTTTTGGATTTCGAACATTTTCGCCCCCGGTACATGTAGCTATAAAATCTACTGTGACCAGGGGTAGCGCAGCTTCAGCTTCCACAGAGTTTATCAATCACAAGGTTTGGTCTGTTCGCGGTGTATTGGATGAAGGAAACGAGCAGCGGGCCCATATGCCAACCTCCCCCACCTTCCTTTTTTGCCCCTCCTTGCATTCGCGACCCGCGAGCATATACACTTCTCGTGGCCACTTTCACGTGCAACCAGGACCCCAAAAATGCCCTTCAAGAAGCATCATAGAGCAAGCAGCCCTGTGCAGCGTAATGAAATAAAAAGTGGAGCAGATAGCCTCTGCCATGGTATGGGCCAGTCGGGTGCCCCGCGGGTCAACGTCCTCAATAAAAAGTGATCCCGCACGAGGAGAAATGGTCGATATGTTAACAAGTACTGAAGGGAGACGGCTTACAGAGATTTATGGTTGGTGAAAAAACTTTAACACGAGGATATAGGAGAAGAGTGGTTGAATGAGGAAAAAACGATTAAAAAGTTAGGCTCCGCCCGGGATTGATCCGGGGACCTGTGCATTACAAGTGCACCGCTCTACCACTGAGCCACAAAGCCGTACAAGGCGCATTCGGCCGAATTACTTCTTCATCAACTAGAAGTACTTGTCATACCAAAAGCCGTGCTCTCGCATTTAGTTCCTGGAACACTCTCACGCCGCCACCTGCTAAAGCCTCTCCTGCTCGCCTGACATGATCGACATGTACAGTTTCGATGCTTGAGGAGGGGCTAAGAATAGCACTGTTTACTTACTCATTGTTACCGGCATATTTCTTTTTCCTTTCTATTTGTTAACTTCGTTTTTTTCCCCCCTCGCGAAAACCTATGTGTACGGCGGGCGTGTGGAAGAAGAAAGACGAGGAAGGGGAAAAGGGGCTTCGGGATCGACTTGGCTGTATTGGCGTTGGAAGTAGCGATACTGATGATGACGTATGGGATCATGGGCTTGGTCCAGTTGCTGGACCCGAATCTGTCGTGCAGTAAGCTTATTAGCACGAGGATTGCGTGGGGAGCGGGAAAAGGGGAAAAGGAAGTAGTGGGTAGGTTATTTAGTGACAAATGCGGGGAGTTTGAAAAAAGAAAAATGTCTTCGTGAGGACTTCCCTTTTTTCCTCCTCTGAAGAGGAAAGGCTGGAGCATGGGGAATGCTTATTGGGTTTCGACTTCGTTCTCATGATGATAAGAGCTGAAAAAGAATGCTTGTTTATACCGTGTACCAATACACAAACAATTTTGGTACTAAAATTGGCGGAAATTCTAATCTTTAAGTGTGCTTTCAAAGTTTGTGGGGTTTCGTGGCCATTTTGGTGGCTTTTGCTCCCCCTCACGGCACTCTTCAACTCCTCCCTCCCCCGCCGTCTCATGCAGCTGCTGCTTCTTTGCGACTGCTGCAGCTGCTTCTGCGTGCTCCGCGTCCTCCTCCCCCCCTTACCCTGCCTAACAGCACACAGAAAGAGCTAGACATCATGAACAATATTGTTTATCGCAATTTGGGTCGCTTTGGGTGGTTTTTGGCCTCTATGCGGCGGCAGCAACCCCCCTCGCTGATTTACGAAGCCCATAATGGGCCATTCTCACTGATACACCTTCATCGCCCCCTTACACAAAACTATGGATGCTGGGTCTCTGGGTGCAGATTCTGCTCACTAGTTTCTGTTGATGATATAGAATGGTTCCAGTTCTTACATGTTCCCCTCAATCTAAAGAACTCCCGCTCACAAATCATATGACAAGGATCAGCACACATGCAGCAAGGCAGCAGCCACATGGATAGACTGACACGTCGTGCAGGGGTCAAGGCCCCGTTGGCATCTTCCTCCTCTTCCTCTTCCTCCTCCTTCTCCTCCTATTCTTCCCTCTCCTCCTCCTTCAAGAGAGCCTGCTTCTTGGGCAAGCCGTGGCCCATGTCCCCACAAAATTGGTCCAAGGCGGTTCGGACTAGCTTGCTTTTGTCTTCCTTTGGCATCCTCCTGGTACTTACTCTCAGCAGTAGAGACACGCGCTTTGGTTCCTCCTCATCCACCGGCGTAGTCCAATCGCTGCTGCAGCTCATGATGTCCGTGCCCCCCAACCACTGGAGCCGCCTCCCCCACAAGCGGCTACTAGTCACGCAGTTTGCCTCGGGGGATCGGGCCCAACAATTTAACAGGAACTGGCGCAACCACGAGGAAATGTTTATGAAGCAGCAACAGGACGCTTCTCTCCTCCTGGCCTGCCCGGCCGACGATCAGCAAACGCTGATGGATCAAGTGGTGGTACACAATAATTGGACGTTGGTAGGGAGCTGGGACCACGCCCACCCTTTTGCCCATGGACCTTTACTGCAATATCGAACTCCGGCAGAAGGCATTGACGTGTTTTTCCAACCGATGAATTTGAGTTTCCCCAAGTATTACGAGGAGAGTGACCCTAAGCCCATCCCCATTTGTGCCATGGGGCGGCATTTTAGTTGGCAATACGCCTTGTACAGCGGAGCTGTCTTCGCGTATCAAATGATTCATCTGCCGTTCTTAGCGAGATATGACTACTTTATGAAAATCGACGGGGATTTGACTTTTGGGGATTCTTTCCCTCTTGATATTGGAGCAGACATGGAGCAAAGAGGGTGTGTGGTAGGCCACGCGGCCATTCACGGGTCGGGTGATTGTGAAGCACGGAATTTAGAGGCGCTGCTGGCGGCGGACGAGGCGTTGGGGTGGCCGAAACCCAAGAGTTTGGCCTACAATTGGTGCAATGAAGATGAGAAGGGAGAGAAAGGCAACTTAATGTTCTTTGGAAACTTTGCGGTTTATCGGACGAAGGGCTTTCTGCTGTCTCCGGAGATTCAAAGTATCAGCAGGTACATGTATGAGGAGTGGAGGGACGGGTACTACACGCATCGGTGGGGAGATCAGGGCCCGTTCGTGATGTTTGCTTGCCAGATGCTGGATGTACCGGACTTGGAGAAGGACGCAAAGATTTGCTCGTATGCCGAGCTGAGGGAGAGTAAAATGATTGTGCATTGAGGAGAAGGGAGCTATGGAGGTATGAAAAGGGATGGTGACGTGCAGAAATGCTGCACAAAAGAAAAGAGGGCTTACGTGTATGCGTATATATACACCTATATTTTATACGGCGACAAGGAAGAAATAAACAGCTGCTAAGACTCTGGTTGTTCGTCTCTTGCTGCTTTTGGTCATGGTGTTCTTGACATCTTGGCGTTGGCTCGCGTACATTTACATGGCCTCAATCGAAGGAGAAAGATCCAGCACGTCCTTCCATCCTCTTGACGCCCTCCTCCTCCCTCTCCCCTTTTTCAAAAACTCGCCGCCTCCTACCAACACCACCATATTTATCCCCCAACCATCCCCTCCCTCCTTCTCAAATACGTACAAAGACCGTCTAGAAACTCACACAAACCCTCTCTCCACACACCATCCGCAGCACCTCGGCACTTGCATCATCCACCGAGTTGTGGGTCAGGTGGATGGAGCGCAAGGCAGGGAAGAGACCCTTCCTCACCGCGTCTGCCAACGCCCGCACTCCTCCACCTCCCACATAATTATATGAAAAATCTATCTCGCACAGAGAAGGGCAGGGGGAGGAAAGGGAACAAGAAGCGACAGATTGCTCGTCGCTACCATTGGAAGGACGGTGGAAATGGAGGTAATGCCGCTGGTGGGCCGAAAGCTGAAGCGGATGCAGATGATTGACCTCACCCTCCTCATCCTCCTCCTCCTCTTCTCTCTCCCCTACCCGACTTCCACCACAATCCCTCGCCCTCTTCTTCTCCTCCTCCTCCTTCTCCTTCTCCTTCCGTCTCTTCCTTTCCCTCTTCTCTACCTCCTGCAGCATGGCCTCCAAGAACAAACACAACCCCACACTCGTGATCCCATTCCCTTTCACGTCGAGCCACTCCAACTTTGTCACCGCCTCCGAGCCAAGCAACCCTCCCACCTCCCTACTCCCCATTACTCCAATCCAATTCCAAGCGAGAGAAAGGCGACGAAGCTCCACATTCGTCTTTCCTCGGAGGGAGGCACACAAGGCAGCCGCCGCCGCGTTGTCCATGGAGTTGTCGTTTAGGAGGAGAGTATGGAGGGAGGGCAGGTGTTGCAAACATTTCCCCAAGACACGCCCCACGTCTTTACCGAAGAGATTACACGAAATGCTGAGGGTTTGGAGGTGCGCGGCAAAGGGAGGGGGCGGGGTAATTGCTAGAAGGGCCGCCAGGGCCGCGGCGTCTTCAGCCCTAAAGTTTCGGTACTCCAGGACGAGGTGTGTGAGGGAGGGGAAGGAGGGAAGCTGCTGAATCAGCAGGGAAACGACCGTGGGAGGGGGAGGAGGGAGGGCAGTGCAACCGCAGAGGCCAACGGTCAGGCTGGTTGGAAGGTGGTGTTTGAGGAAGCGGAGGGGGGCCGCGAGCAAGTGCCACGTGGAGGGGGTGGCTGTATCGGTGTGTGAGGGATGAGCAAAAGTGGAAGGATAGGGTCGCATGCGAAATATGCTCCATGCCGTGCACTGGTTGCCTCGTGGCGGGGATCCGAGCTCTTCCTGGGCGGCATTGTCTCTGTTGCTTCCCCTGCTGCTGCTGTTGCTGTTGTTGTTGTTGCTGCTG
>AFGO01000082.1:0-10737 GCA_004335405.1 Nannochloropsis granulata CCMP529
AGGGAGGGAAGGAGGGAGGGAGGGAGGGAGGAACTCTGTTGGTGCTCTATCTTACGCCTCAAAAATGGGGGCCAAAAAGGCCGAAGCTGTGTATACACATTTCTATGTATTTAAATTAAATCTGACACCATAAAAGTGATAAACAAGTGAAGGATTGAGGTAGTAGGCCGGAGAAGAGACGAACAAGAGGAAGGGGGGAGGGAGGGAAGGAGGGAGTAAGTGAGTGAGGACCTACCTATGGACAGCGCACCAGGCGAGGCCATGGCTCGGTAAGAGTTAAGCACCTCCAAGACTATGTCTGGCAGGTCCGACTGCCGACATCGCTGTGCTAAGGCGTAGAAAGGCTCCACTTCCTCGTCAAGCGCAGAAGACGGGAAAGCGAAGGGGGACGACAAGGAAGAAAATGCGGAAGAGGTGGAGGAAGGGCGGCTTCCGTCCCCACCCTGCTGTTGACGGAGCTCGTCCACAAGGGATTGGAGGAGGGACATGGCTTTGATACGGCCCAGCCGAGGAAGCACTTCTATTTTCTCTTTGGGTGGTGATGCCTGCTGCTGCTGCTGCTGTTGCTGTTGCTGCTGCTCCGATTCAACAGAAGAAGGAGCAGCAGTAGCGGTGACGGCATAGCGAGGATAATTTGATTCGAAGGGTGCAGCCGTTTGGAAGTACCCTGAATTAGCTCTTGCCGGGAACAGCAATGGTGCCCAGGAGGACGTGCTCTTTGCTTGTTGCGTGCGTGTGGAAACCCCAGCGGTGCTGGCGGAAGGGAGGCAGGAGGACGATGGTGGTGGTGAAAAAGCCCCCGCCTGCCTCACCAACAAGGCAAGGAGCTGCGCACCACTGACGCCAAGGAGAAGAAGGACGTGCCGATGCATTGACCTTTGCCCTTTTACTCTTGTTGCGGCCATGCTTTGTGTCTCGCGTGCAGCAGGGTCCAAGGTAAAGTGACGAACAAGCAGTGCGCCAGGCAAGCAGCAAGTAACTTCCCTGTCTCCCTAGACCACGGCAACGACTGATTAGGGAAAATGTTTCCTTCCTCTTCTTGTGTGCCAGAAACTTTCTGAAGGTGTAGATCGTGGGGATTGTGAGCGTGATGTTTGGTGTATTCAATCGAGTAAAATGACGAAGGGGGGCAGCACGAAGATGAACAGAGTCCGGGTCGCATGGCGAGGGTCGATCAATGCTGCTCCACGGCCCTCTTTAGTGCAAGACAACACGGGAAATTTACAAAGTAAAGCAGCCGGGAGAAATGGTGACAAGAGGATGTGTGTGATGTTATATATATATATATATATATATGCGCCTCAGCGGCATACACAGGAAGCAATGTTTAAATGTTAAGCCTTATTTTATTCTAGCATCGGCCACACTACGTCGTACACACAAGCTTCGCCCGCACATTCAGGGGATGTCAACATGAGCGTTTACCTTACACGAAGTCTGCCATCACTCATATGTATTTGGGGAACTCAACTTGCAAACAACTTCATCTTTTCCCCTTCCTCTTCCGACATCACCGCCTCCTCCCCACTCTTGGCACCGCGTACCCCCCCAATGAATGCCTCACCAGCATTACACCTGGTTTCTTCCTTCGCTTTCTGCCTCTTTCCCTCTTCTCCCTCATTCTCCTCCTCCTCTTCCTCCTCTCGCTTCTCTCCTGTATGTGCGAGACAGGAGTAAAGTGGAAGCATGACTTTACTTGTTTCTTTTTGGTGCACCCTTAGAGAGAGCTTTTTATGGCGCGTGCTGAAGAAGGCCAACACTGAACCGTGCATAGCTTCACACTCCCATGAGCAGAGTGCTCAGTGTGCATTTAAAAGATCTTGGGTCTTGTGCGGCTCTGACATATGTATGCCTGTCCTGGACAATATTGTAGAAAAAAGTCAACATGTTCCGATCTCTCTAAATATGCTCAAGATCCCGTCCCGTTAGGGTTAGGGTGAACCCGCTCCCGGACGTACATTTCGTCACTTTGAACTATGTATACCGCAATTTTGCATGAATATTCCCCTATATTTAGTTGAGTCGATTCTTTTGTGAGCATCATCTCACAAGACAAGCGACAGCCTCCTGGACGGTAAATGTGAGGGTTGAAAGAGGGTTCGTGATATAGGATAAGGCATTGAGTAACACGATTGTCTCCGTCGATTTATGCGCTATGCAGAGGAAAGGCTTATTACTTGCCGATTTGGCTAAATACGATGCCTTCTATTTGGACCTCGCTGAAGTTTGAGGTTACATTACATTACATTACAAAATGTCGTTTATTAATTAACGTCTGGCGAACGTTTCGCCATCACGCTTGACATCTCGAAAATGACCCCCGACACCACCTTTCTCCTCAACCCTGTTAGCGCGCTACACACCACTCACCCCTCTGCATAACAATACCCTCCGTAGGTCCCGCACGCGCCCCTATCTTTCAGCCACTCCCCCCTGCCCCGTCCCATTTACCCTGCAAGCACCTAGCAAATGAAGGCTATCATCCACAAAACCACGACCACCCTCGCCAAGCAGGTCCAGCAGCAGGGCCAAACAGTCCACAGACAAGAGTCCACGGCCTTGGTCTCCCGGAACGACGATGATGAGGACATTGAAGAGGAGGAAATCTATCTCAAGGAAGAGGAGGAAAAAGGAGGAGCGTTGGACGTGGAGCGAGGCACGAGCAAGACACCATCCTTGGTTGCCATGGCATCGGGCGCTGGTGATACGTACCAGAGCCACAGTAACCATCACCACCATCATCATCATCATCAGCAGCAGCAGCATCAGCATCATCACCATCATCAGCAGCAGCAGCAGCAGCGTCAGCATCAGCATCAGCATCAGCATCAGCAGCAGCAGCAGCAGCAACGGCATAGCCCACTGCCCTCGCGCCTCTCGTCCTTGTCTCCGCGGGTCCAACAGTACCAGCACGCGGCGAATGAAGGAGAAGGCAACAATGGAGAGAAGAAAAAAAATATCGATCGTCGAGACTGCCAAGATGCACTGCAAGCCGCAGGAGAATGCAGCACCGGAACCGGCACTGCCGCCGGGAGCAGCGGCGCGCCAAGGAAGAGCAGCAGCAGCAGTAACGACTTAAGCGGTAGCAGCGATACCACCATCCATATGCAAGATAAATCATCACGTCCCAAGAAAAGTAGCAATAATGGCATCGGTACCAAATGCCCACAAGGCAGTGGAAGAGGAAAGTACCACCCCCTTCCCCCACCCCCAGTGGCCGAACAAGACTGTCATCAGCAACAACACGCACAAGCAAGCAGCCAGGTCAATAATCTGGCGGGGAAAATGAATATTGTCGCCAATCTTGCCTATGTCCGCAAGACTCAAGAATTGGTAGAGCTCCGCAGCCTCTCTACCGACGGTCCACGCTGGAGCAAGGCCCTCGGGCTACTAGGAGGGGTGATGGCAGCCACTCACCAATTTTACGGTCTCGTTTCCTCCTTCTCCTCCCTCCCGTCCTCTTCCTCCGTCATTCTCCTCCTCGTCTTTCATCAATTCCTCTGCCTATTCCTCAGCCTTACCACCATCCTGCTAGAATGCCGCTCTGTCCTGTGCTCCCTCCACATGCATAAAAAAACGCGCGAATACTTCAAATTTCTTTCCTACCTCTGGGGCCGCGGCCTCCTCTATCTCTTTACCGGCGCCATCCTCTCCCTGCGATTCCTTCCTTCCTCCTCCACGTCCTCTTCCTCTTCTTCTGCCCTCCCCTCGTCCTCTTCGTCTCCCTCGTTCCCTCCCACGACCCTAGTCGACACGCTCTCCTCCCTCTACTTCACCCTCCTCGGCTTCCTCCTCCTCCTCCTCTCCCTCCACTACAACCGCCGGCTTTCCTCCTCCTCCTCCTCTTCCTCTTCCTCCTCTTTTGCTTCCTCCTCCCCATCCCTCCCTCCCCCCCTCCTCCCTCACACCTCTCCAACCATTGATGACCCACTTCTTCTCCTCCGCTCCAAGTTTGCGCGAGCCGATATATATTCTCAGGGCAAGATTCCGTCGACGGACCTGGCCACGATATGTGCTGAACTAGGATCGCGGCTATCGCACCAGGAGTTGGAAAGCGCGATCCTGACTCTGGACGCAAATAGGAATGGCGAGGTGGCCTATGATGACTTTGTGGAATGGTGGCGGGGGAGGTGAGCCCTATAATAGTCGTTTATCTTCCCCCTTTTCCCCGTCTGTTTGCCTTCTCCACCGCGTCTCTGCGCCTCCTGCTGCGTGTTTCTCCCGATCACGTATCAATTGTAGGGCGGAGGAGAGCTTGAGAGATTCAGAGACAGGAGGAGGGACCAACGTTCCATACTCATACTAAACGACACGTGTGCATGTCTTGTCGATGAGAAAAGAGCAAGATCGAATGCTCCCGAAAGCGAGAAATGAAAGAAAATATATGAGAATAACAGCTGAAGCCGATTTGTACGCGCATTAGGCAGAGGGCGTTGTCTAGATCTATGTTTTCCTCTTCGTTGCTGTTTCTTGGTTCCTTTGCATCTCCTGCAAGTGGCGGTATGTACATGTTCCGCGCTTTCTTTTCCCTACCTCACTATATATACCCACCTCTTTATTTGCCATATACATCGTTTCTCCTCTTGATTGTTCACAAACCAACGGCGAATTTTCATATTTTTCAGGGGGGTCTGCACGTGTGCTAAACGCTCCTTCGCAGTTCACGGTCGCCAGTACTTTTCAACACCTGCCCTGGGCATCAACTCTTTTCGCGTCTCTTTTCCTCAGGATTCAGAATGGAGTTCAAACAAACACACAAACTCTGACAGTGCTAGCTACTGAGAGATCTCGAGCTTAGTATTTGCGCTCCGCGCGTGCCAACAAGGGCTCCAGGTACTCCTTCCAGTCTTGCAACTTACTCTCACTGTTTAAGCCGGGAACTACCATCTGGTTAATCATAAACATTGGCGTCCCAAACACTGAGCGGATCGCCGCGTACTTGAATGAGAACCGAACCGCTTCCTCTACCTCGCCCTTTTTCAGGGCCTCCTTGACTCTCTTGCCGCTCAGCCCGGTCGTTTCGCGGACCCAGCCTTGGACGCGCTCACTCACTGCGGCGTAACTCATGTCTTTTGTTTGTTCATTCAACACGTCAGATTGGCGGTCGAAAGCAACATCCATGTAGCCAAGGGCGGCAGTGTCGTTCGCGTAGAGGGCGGCGATAACGGCTCCTTTAGCGACTGGAGGGAGCGGAGGAAAGAGAAGTGAGGGTATGTAAATTACTTGCTTTGCGAGTTCACGCGATGGGCGAATAGGCATATCAAAAGCACGAGACAAATGTCCATGCAATTCCATTCTTAGGGAAGCTCTCATCATCTCCTTCCTTTTCACCCCCGATCCAGAGGAGGATCCCTCAGTACTCACCCAAGAAAGCATTGGTATGGTAGGGCAGCGGAAACTGGTGAAAGCGCCAATGCACGTCCCGGCCATACATCTCAATCACCTCCTTCATCACAGGCCACGCATTCTTTGTGTCGACACAAACGAGATCCAGGAAGAAATCGACGTGCACGCTGGAGGAAGGCTCACCGAGGGTCACGACGCTATACTCCGAGGCGGACAAGGGCAAGGCAGGAGGATCTGCCGCGCGGACGGTAGGGACGAGGGATGGATGAAGCACGAGGGAGAGCAGGAGGAGGGAAAAAAGGCGAAAAATGAGGGCTGTTTGCATGCTGACGGTGGTCTTGAGAGCGCTTTTGTGGTACAGATCTGTGCTGTGGAGAGGTGTTGGGGAGGGGGCCCAAAAGAGGAGAGTTGTCGGTTGGTAAGAAAGATGATGCGGGCAACGGAAAGGACAGAGGCGTATCCACTCTGTCCTCGTGCCAATGTGCTTATCGCAGCCTAGCTACCTAGCTTGCGACCAGCGTGCCTGCGATTATACCAGGGCAGGGCAGAGGAAGAAGAAGCTCCAAGGTCCGCCTTGGCCCAGCGCAACAACAGAAAGGTTCACGCCATGGCTTCCTCCCTCTTTGCCTTCACCTCTCACACCCCCTCCACACATGCAGAGCGAACACAACAGGCCAACACAAGACACCCGTAACGGGGCTGGTCGTACCGTTGTCAAGCCTTGTGTGGGTAAGCCAAAAGGGTCCTCTGCGTCTGTCGAACCCCCGCTTTTGATCCGGATTGTGGTTGAAGACGGGAAGCGGCGATGATAACAAATCAAGACCGACCGTGAGCCAATGCCACATGCCCTAGGCCCTGGCCGCCCCACTGCACGACAGATGTCGATGTGGACGTACTGTACCGAGGCAGGCTTCTAGTTGGCTTTCCTGACTGCCTGCTGTGAGGAGGGCAAAACACTTCACATTATTTCTTCTTTTTCCCGCGCACACGACGACACGTCCTCACTAACTAACCCTAACCCTACTCCACCATTCCTCCACGACACACGACAACAACAGGGACTGCCACCAACACGAAAAGGGCTAGGCACATTATTGTCTTCTCTCAGCGACGACAACGGAAGGGAGGTGATCGACCCTTAGCTTCCGCACCTGCAGCCACATCAGCAGCCGTACAAGTAGCAGCAGTAGCATAGGCAGGCTCAAGCTATAGCAAGAGCAGCACTAGCTACGGTTGTACCAGCAGTAGTGCCACCACCACTATCATCATGGCTATGAAAGGAGAATCCACCAGACTATTCTCCTCCCTCTCCCTGCTCCTTCCCTTACTCGTCTCCCTCCTCCTCCTGCCCGGCACGGTCGGGAAAAAGACCAACCTCACCGCGTCCTCCATCCCCACCTCCGATGATGGCTGCTTCTTCGATTATCGCATCCGTCGGTGCGAGCCCGTGAGCCACTGCCACTACAAGTACCGTTTTCTCGACGCCACCTTCTCGGAGTCGTGTCGTTTGAAAGTCCCTAAACCCCTTGTCACCCCATACTTCCAGGGCAAGATATCTGGAAACCCAGCCGTGATCGCCGCAGGTGCCACAGCCTTGTTTGGGATGGACATTGCGGCCATCATCTTCACACCATTGCTGCAGAATTTTCCGATTAGTTTCAATGTCGTCCAGGGGTTCATTCTGTGCTTGGCAGGCGATACGTACTTCCAAATCTTGGAGCAGGGTGGCTTGAGGGGAGTTAAGAAGGTGGGGATCAAGGCGTGGCGGGCCGTGCGGTCCGGCTTGATCGGCGCCTTGAACAACGGGCTGATCCACTACAGCTACTATAAATACATCGATCGCCGATTCCCATACCACTTGTTTACCGAGGAGCGGTTCGGGAAGGCCGAGGGAACGTACTATAAGCTGTGTGTGGCTTGGGCCAAGTATTGGATTGAATGGCCAACCATCGGTGTTTATAAGATCGCGTCCATGATGGTGCTGACCGCGGCCTTGGACGGGGGGGAAGGGTGGAAGAAGCGCTTTGCGAAGGTGCCGGAGAAGTTCCGAAAGCGCTTTTTGGTGACATGGTTGCGGTCATTGCAGGTTTGGCCGGTGTACGACACAATTCTGTATGCCTACGTGCCTGCGAGCCATCGACCGCTATTCAACACCTTTATGTCTATTGCCTGGGGGGGTTACCTGAGTTCGATCTCTCAGCCGGTCGCGGAGGAGAGTGGGGAGGGAGGGATGGGTGTGGTGGAGGGGTTGAAGGAGGCCGTGAGGGAGGAGAGGGCTAGACATGTGCATGTAGAGGGTGGGGAGGAGGAGCAGGAGGAAGGGAAGGAGGAGGCACTGGAACATGACGCATTGATGGAGGAGGTGTGGCAAGAGGCGGAGGAGGAGGCGGAAAGAAGAAGGAGGATCATGGCGGACGGAGGGGAGGAGGAGGAGGAGGAAGAGGAAGAGGAAGACGAGGAAAAAGAAGAGCTGTAAAAGGAGGGAGAGAAGGGAGAATAAAAGAAAGCAGGGGAGGCGAGAGAAGATAGCTTGATTTCATATTTTCATACGAAGCTAAAGGCCTGCAAAGGGGAAGAGGAACAGGAAAAAAGAAGGAAAAGGTGACCAACCATACGCACACAACAGAAAAAGAAGAAAAATGAAGTGTTAAGTTAGTCGTCACCAACAGACATGAAGTTACAATTGAGCTCCTCCCTACTCATCTTGGCCTTCCTCTTCATCCCCTCTCCCCTAAATATGCAGCCTCTATTCTTCTTTTTTTTGCTTTCCTGTACATCTCCCAATCTCCCAATCTCCCTCCCTCCCTCCCTCCCTCTCTACACATACCCGACACTCGTCGGATCCTGTCCATAACTCACGAACAACTCTTTCCCATCCCTTCCGCCCTCTATCCCTTCCAATGCTACTACTGCCACCACCACGCGCTCCATTCGGTTGTTTCCAGAGGCAGACAGGGTGGGAAGGTAGGGCAGCAGGGAGGGAGGGAGGGAGGGAGGGGCGGAATCAGCGGTCAAACGCGACGCTTTGAAGACCACATTCGCGTCACACTCACTTCCCTTCGGGTCGTTTATCAGGTGCCCTAGACCTAAGCACCCCGCCAATCTCCCTTTCTCCTTCCGTTCCTCCCTCCCTTCCTCGCCCTCCCCTTCCTCCTCCAGCCATCGAGTACATACCCCAATTCCATTCCTTTCCATCTCCCTCTCGGCGCGAGCACGGAAAAGCTGCGCTGAAATTCCTTCAGGCCGACCATCGCACAAGAGGTCCTTGAACGCTATGCCCACACGAAGAAGGTAGCCATTGCCTATGTTCATATATGCATGGATGGAGGAAGAACGAAGATGAGCACCTTGCCTTGCTCCTCCCTTTCCCTCCACCAATCCATCCTTCTCTCCCTCCCTCCCTGTCTCCCTCCTTCCTACCCCTCTTACCACCCATGAATACCGGCGGGGCTGCAGAGAAGGCGTCTTCTGAAGAGACCAGGGCATCAAGGTCGTAGGGGAGCTCGTATATCATTCCTGAGGGAGGGAGGGAAGGAGGCAGGGAAGTGAAGAAAGGGTGAGCAAGCGACGGAGAATGAAGGAGAGAGGAAGGCATCACAAAGGGAGAGTAAGCGCGGGGCCACCTTGCAACACAAGCACATTACCCGGATATAGCGTCAGGATGTCGCCTTTAGACGCGGATTGGCCTGGATTTAGCCAAAGGCCTCGCCCTGCTTGGGGGATAGAGGAGGGCCGGACACTGAGGAGAGGTGGAGAAGGAGGGGAGCAAAGCGAGGACTGCGACAAAGCATGCTCGTGAAGCCATTGGAGGAGGGCTTGGGTGAGGTCTTGCTCGATGGCGGTTGTGGAGAAGGAGGAGGAGGGGTCTTTAAGGACACTGGTAGGTGTAGATGCGTTGGGGATGGAGGAAGAGGAACATGCATGCCGCCGACAGGGGTAGTGGCGGTAGTAGAGGAAGGAAGAGGAATGAGCGGCGAAGAAGGAAGAGGCAAAGCGCCGTGTGAGGTGGTGGTGGTAGTGGAAGGGGATGGAGGAGGAGAGGCAGGATGTCAAGCGGGCGAGAAGTAGTCGCGTCGTCGTTTCTCTTTGAGGGCTCAGTGGAAAAGGGGGTAGAGCAGGGAAAGGAGTCAAGCCGCACGCACGCGTTTGAAATACTGCCGGCGCAGCTGTGTGTGTCCTGTGATATGTATTTATGAATGAGTGTTTGTGTAAAGTGTCAATCGAGAGGGCATGAGAGCTCACTCGGTGCTACTACCGCGTTCGCTGAAAAAGTTGTGCAGCTGTCCGGCCGCCGTGTCGAGTACTTGTTGTTTTAGTCTCTTTGAACCCGTTTGTATGTCTCGAGGTTCGGGAACTCGGGTTGGTTGGAGGGAAGCCACCGCTGTGTGCTTGTGCCTTGTGGTTCCGCATAGTAATCACGTGAGGGACGCTGCTGCTTGAAATTCTCCTTACCCCATCCCTCGAACAACAATAACAAACATACGCACACTCCCACCCTCAACTCTCACAGGGACGGACGCGACAATACCGACTACAACGTTTCCTGTCATTTAAAAAAAATCTTTTCTGGCTGCGACACATCTCACAACACGACACACATACGACTCCGGCAGCACCAGCAAGAAGCAGTCGAGGGAAGCATGGGGAGCAACCCCCCGAAACTCCCTCTAGGCACGGTGCCCAACGCCACTCTCAACAGTAGCAACAGCAACAGCGTTGAGGTGCAGCAACAGCGCGCAGCCAAGGCCTTGGCGGCGTTGGAGAAGCAGATTTCAGAGCGCGTGGACAAGGACTTCTTCACCGAGGAGGTCCTCTTCCGGTGCGTGTAGGGGCAAGGAGTGAGGGTGGGAGGGAGGGAGGGAGAGAGCGGGAGGGAAGGATAAGAGTATAGGGAGAGAGATCTGTCTCGTCATCATAGCTGGTGTAAGCACCCCACACAATGCTCACAGAACACATTCTTAATACCAAATACAGGCCGCTTGTGAACGTTATCGACGCGCTGGGCACAAATGACGGTGCTGTCAACAATGTCAGCCTCGAGCGACTCAAAGGCACGTTGATTCTCCATCCTTTCCCCCTCCCCTTCTACCTGCCTTCTTCTTACACCTATGCACATGGAAAGGTGTGCTGCGCTTGAAGATGCCTTTACACTGCGAGTCGTAAAAGCAATGCTCACCCCTCCTTTCCTCCCTCCCTCCCTCCCTCTCTCCCTCCCTCCCTTTCTCAAGGGCAATGCGAGCTCACTAATATGGCTATGGAGCGATTCGTTGATGAGAACTACACATACCTCAACGGAAACGTGGAGGCCATGGGCCAAATCCTGCGGAAGTTCCACGAGACCTTCAGAGACGTGAAGGGCTTGCGGCAGCAGGTGGGGAGGGAGGGAGGGAG
>AFGO01000083.1:11534-28684 GCA_004335405.1 Nannochloropsis granulata CCMP529
CCGTGCAGGGTGACGACGGCAAGGACGGAGTAGGCGATGATACGCTTGGTGGCAGATGCGTACTCCTCGGCCAGCTCAGCGGCGTAGTATAACCCACAGGCTGGTGTGTATGGCGTTTATGGTGTGTGTATTGTACGTGAGTGAGGTACACGTCTATGTGTGTTTCCCGCATGAACTTGGGCGTGACGAGATGTCCGCGGCGATTCAGGCTCACGCTCCAGAATCGGACCCGCCAGCCCACATGATATATAGAGCTATACTGGCATCGTGAAAATGGACGGGATGTTTGTGGTGGCCTGACGCCTGCTTGCCATACTTGCCCATACCCTCTGAATTTCGTTGACGGTACAACCCACTAACCCTTAAAGATAGAACAAGGAGGAGCCCACTTGAAGCTCTACGTACCAATACAAATGGCTTGGAAGAGGATGGCCAAGTAGCCCGCGACATATCCAATGGCGACAAGGACGTAACCCATGGTGCTTTAGTCAAGGTGGACGCCTGTGGGTGTGCAAGGGACGAAAATAAGGGTGCCTGAGCTGCGGCCGGATGAAGGATACACTTTTAGGCTGCTTGCGTAACGCCTCGCATCGTTTCGCTCCTGGCCCATCAACACGGTCGATCGAGTATGCTTTGGGTAGCCACACCACAGACGGTCAAGGACCAAAAGATAAGCAAATTATGCAGAAAATACGGTCAAAATACTAAGCATGCGTTAAGAGAGAAACACAGCCTTTGGTGCTAGCATCCGATCCGAAAACGGAGGCCCGCTGAGCACCAAGACTTGGTCTCTGGCAGTTGGGTTGGGGGAGGAGTTTCCCTCGTAAGGGCATGATGTTTTTCAAAAAGCTTCTCCCTCCAATTTTGCGCCAAAGCTCCTTGCACGCAAAGGATAGTGGCACTCTGCTGATGCATGCATGACCAAGCAAGATCAAGATTCCATCACGACATCAACACAGTAAATAAGATGGGGCGGGTCCGGCGGTATAAGAAGCTCAAGGCCTGTGATCCTTGTGCGCGCGGGCGGGGCGCAGCGCAGCGCGAGGAGGATGCCAAGTATGATATGGCCCCGTCCGGCCTGGACTCGGACGAGGAGAGATGTACGTATAGCAAGGGAACAGAAAAAGGATAGCAGGAGAGAGGAGGGAGGTAACAAGCCAGTTTAGCTGTCTGAATGGTCAGCTATCTTAGCTGAGATTAGATATATGGCTCCATTCTTCCTTGCACCTTTCATGCATGTATATATTCACCAGTCATCAGTGCCAGCCATCAATCATGGAATCATGGGCAGCGCATTTTAAAGACATGCTACCCATCCCGCTTGTCACATCACGGCCCTTGTCTTCCTCTCCCCCCACTATCTCACCCTCCTCATGCACCGCATCAATCATATACCTCCACAAAAAACCTCCCCTTCCTCCACCCACACCTACCCTCCCTTCCACGCAACAAATACACAGTCGGCGGAACGGGCGCCGGCCAAAAGCGACGGCGGCAAGAGCGGCGATGGGCAAAAGATGCCTTGCGAGACAACGAATACATCGAGGAGCTCGAGAGCCAAGCCTTGAAGAAGCGAAAGAAGCAACTGCCGGAGGTCACCATCCAACCCAAGCAGCCGAATGAGGTGTGTTGGTAGATATGACGTTTTGATAACCATCACATCTCATGTCACCGGAAATTTCTCCAGCTCCTTTTTCTGATTCGTCTTGCTCACTTGCTCTCCCTCTATCTCCCCCTTCCTGCAGAGCATGAAGGCCTTCCAACACCGCGTCCGACAAGATCAAAAAGCGCTCCTCCGCGAAAGCAACTTAGCCAACAGTACCACCAAGACCCGGCGTCGCGAGTACATGAAGAAGAAGAAGCAGGACAAGAAACGCAAGGCTCAGGGTCTGCCTCCTCTTCCTGACCCTCGAGCAGAGGGCGAGGACAAGGACGAGGAGGAGCGCGGGGAGCGTGCAAATCAGCGCGCGTGGATGGGGCCGGTGCCATCGTTTGCGCAAGCAGAACCGGTAGCATTTGGGGAGAGGAATGATGCGCCGCCTGATTTGCGCGTACCTCGGTTGCCGGATAAGCACAAGACTCAAGCCCAAGCCGTCGCTGCGGCTGAAGCTAGGCAAAAGGAGACAGGGAAGGAGAGGGTAGAGAGGAGGGAGAAGAAGAGGTGGGTGGCGGGCAAAAAAGAGGAGGGGCCGAGTGCAGCGGCGGCGGCGACAAGGGCGAAGCAATCACCTGCGGAGAAGGCAAAGTGGGCTCGGCTACGGGAGGAGGCCCAGCAAGCCTATCGCGCTATGAAAGAAGGCAAGCAGGGTTCGGTCAAAACATAAAAGAAAAGTGAAAATAAAAGACAAGACATGCTCGAAGCTTGAGTTAGGACCCAGTTACGCAAAAATTGGTTCTTCCGGCCCCCTCTGTCTTCCTCTCCGGTTTCATCGGCTCGCAAGCCCCTCTCCTCACCTCCGTCTTGCCCTGCACGCCTCCGAGTGGGTGGCCGGCTTGAGGATTGCGATGGACGTATCCTCCTTGTCCCCTCCTTCCTTCTCTCTGTTCTCTTTCTTGTTGCTGCTGCTGCTGTTGCTGTTGCTATTGCTGATGTAGGCTGTTCTTGCTCTGGCTTTCACTTTCTTTCTTTGTCGTCTCCATATTTCTCCTTTCTTAGCTCGCCGCTGCCTCTACGCGCGCACGGGAGATGGGCCAAAAATTTGATTAACTGGTTAGAGAGGAGATGCGTCGTGGTGCTCTGCCAGCTCTTGGTTCGCCTCATATATATTATAGATATTTTCCTATCTATTTCCTAAGTGAAAAGTATTTACTCCTCTCGGGGATCCCTTTTTTCTGTACGCTTCTTCACCTTTTCTGTTCCTTCTCCGTCTTCCTTCCTCTCTGTACGCGTATTCTTCGACTTTGCCCTTCCTCTTCCCCTTCTTCTCTTCAGCCACTTTCGCCTTATATTTTGGATTTCTTCTTACTTTACATGCACATAGATGTTTGTTTGATTCGCTGAAGAAGGAGGAGGAAGGAAGGAGGAGCGGAAGCACCATTTTGGTCTCGCGCTTCCTCCCTGCCTCTCTCTCTCTCTCTCTTTGCCTCCCGCATCGTTGTTCTCATTCTCTCTGTCGAGCATACACAAAATCTCTCTCGTCGGTATTTTCTCTTTAACCCCCTGATCATCTTCATCATGTTCTTACTTGCGAATGTAAACCCTTCCCTCCTGCCTTCCCGTCACCCATCCTCACCAAACGCGGCCGGTCCACAAGCAAATGCCTCTCCCGCCGCAACAGCCTCAGCGTGGCAAACGGCCCCAGGCACAAAATACACTCCCCCAGCGCTAGCCAGAAAAGAACAAACATCACATATCCAAAGACAACTTGCACCAACCACGACAGTGACTCCCCATCCTGCCTCCCTGCCTCCCGTCCCGACGAAACAGCAGCAGCAGAGCCGACAAGGGCCTGGGCGAGACTGACGACGGCTTCAGTAAATAGAGCACCGGCTTGAAGGGTGAGCTGGTAGGGAGCCAGCTCTTGCAGTGCCACAGAAAGGGTAAAAAAGAACCCCCCAGGGGTGAAAGGAAGGCGATAAGGAGGAAAAGGACTGCTGCTGGAGGAGCGTGAGGGCCGATATTGACCTAGCCAGAGGGAGACGCAATCCTGTCGGTGCCCGTCCCAGAAATTGTTAATGTACAAACGAGTGAGCGCGTACAGGCCATCGAGCAACATCCCCTTGATGGTCCGATGCCCTGTCAAGACAAAATCCGTCTTCAATGCGGGTGTGCCCGCGTACAACGTGCTCAGGGCATCGGCATTTGCCACCCACAGAGTCATCAGCCCTTGTTCAAGGGAGGGGAGGTCAGGCGAGGAGGAGGAGGAAGGGAGGGAGGACAGGGCTTGCCGGAGAACGCGATTGGCGATCATGCTTTGCACCACATTGGTCCGGTCTAGGTTGTCCATACAGTTCGTCCGCACTACTCCCCTCTGCTCCTGCACCAGCTGTGACCTCCCCTCCTTCACTCTCTCGCCCTCCCCCATCACAGGTGCGGCTTTCTGCTGCTGCTGCTGCTGCTCTTGCTGCTGCTTGGTGCTGATATTACTAACCCTTCCTAACCGTACTACTGTCCAGCCCTGACTAAAAATAAGGGGATCCAAATGAGCTAGCAGGTGAGTGTGCAGCCTTCCCCACTTCTTGTACGACCCGCACTCCTTATGAAAATCAAACCATGTCAACGACACCCGCGGCCTTTCCTCCCTCCCTCCCTCCCTCCCTTCCCTTTCCCTCACGAACGGAGACAACCTCATCTTGGTCGCCGCCGTTTTCTCTCCTCCCCCCCTCTTTCCCTCCCTTCCTTCCTCGCAGAGCAAGGAAGGGGTATACCCTGGGAGTCGCTCCACCTCCTCCTGGAACAGCCGACCGAGCGCTCCTTGTGCTTGGGAGTGAGAACTCTCGCCACAGGAGTCTATCAGGTTGATGGCCAGCACCTCACCGTACACAGGCAGGAGCTGCTGCTGGAAATGAGCAGCAGCCACCCCTGTCACTGCTGCTGTTCCTGCAGCTCCTGGTGGTAGTATGGAGGAGGAGGAAGAAGAAGGAGAAAGAATGGGAGGCAAGCGCACCCGTGGCTGCCATTTCAGCTCCGGTTTCTGCGACCACAGCAAAGGAATCGATCCCCGTACCTGTACGTGCGACAGTAGCATTACCTGTTCCTTCCCCTCCTCGTCCTCAACCTCTTCTTCCCTCCCTCCTCCCCCTGTCTGCGGCAAGGGCAAGCAAAACACCACCTCGGTCTCCACGAAGTTCGCCACCTCTCCCCTCTCATTCCCTCCCCTCTGCCAAAACCTCGTCCCCTGCATCCTGGTGCTCCTCCTCGAAATCAGAGTCAGCGTCGCCACCCTCCCCTCCCTCCCTCCGCCCTGCAGCGGGATGCTTCGAGAGGAGGCAAATCCAGATATACTCGCTGTCCCCCAGAAATGGCGAGCGGACTCCAATCCCGACAAGAGAAAACTGTTCCACAGGAATTGCGAGGACGAGGGGGAAGGCGAGGAGGAGGAGGGGTTGTCAGCTGTGTAAATATTATTGTCATAATTCGGACCCCTCCGTCCTTCCCTCCGTTCCTCCTCCCCTTCCTCCCCCCAAAACAAAGGCGCCGTCGAGTCAAAATCTAGATCAGGACACAGCTTGGCATTCTCCTGCAGGCGGCGATGGAGGGGGTATTGAGGGGAGAAGTAGAGGGAGCCTGCCACTACCGGCGCTTGCAACATGCGTAGGTATCTCTCCTCGTCACAACCTCGACCGGGCGTGTCTAGGCTGGACGGGTACTGCTGCTGCTGCTGCTGCTGGGAGTAGGAAGAGGAGGAAGGTGCTTGTTGGCGGCGGGATATGGGGACCAAACCCATTTTCCTCACCCGGTGAATGCTACAGCTGCTGCTACCGTTGTTGCTGCTGCTGCCATTGCTGCTGCTGCTGCTGCTGCTGCTGCTGCTGCTGTTGATGATGCTGCTGGTGTTGGTGTTGGGCAGAAAGGGGTTGATGATGCTGCTGGTGTTGGTGTTGGGCAGAAAGGGACTGCTGTTGTTGTTGTTGCTGCTGCTGCTGCTGTTGCTTTCTCTTACTACTTGTGCTCCTGCTGCTACTTACTACTGGCCGCGTTGAATACAGACGGGGCCTTGCTGTTGTGGAGGTGGTGGTAGTGGCCAACGACGAAGCAATGCTGCTGCTGCTGCTGCTGCTGCTGCTGTTGCTGCTGCTGCCACCGCTGGGGCTAGTGCTGCTGGTGGTGCTGGTGCTGTTGCTGTTGCTGCTGCTGCTGCTGCTGCTGGTGGTGTTGGTCCTGCTGTTGGTTCTGCTACTGCCGCTGTTGCCACGAGGGGCGCTGCCGACGATTTCGGAGGCTTCGATTGTGACGAGATAAGCCCCTCCTAGTAGGTAGATGAGGCCGAGCACGCCTTGGATCTCTCGCTCTACCTCATTGCCCAACATGTCCCCGTCACGCACAGCTGTTTGGAAGTCTTTCAGTTCGAAGGTGACTTTTGCGTCGGTGCTGGTGGGGGGGGGGGAATTGGAGGAGGCGACGGCGGGTGCTACGCCATTGCTTCGGGGGGTGGCAGGCGGGGCGCGGAGGACGAGGATGGGGTCTAAGGCTTGTTGTGTTTTCTGTGAAGGTAAGAAACAATGTGCGCACACATGTGAAAAAGGAATGGGGGGATGAGAATAGGCATGTCGTGGCCTGAATCTCCCCTAAATCTAAGTTAAACTATACACCTTCCAAGATTTACCACGTGCGGCACGGATTTGAGTTGGTGGATTTAAACAAGAAGTTGACCATGACGTACCGTGGAGTGTGCACCGCAAGGTGCCCGGAGGACCAGGTAGTCGGGCTTGACGGTAAGATAGAGCAAGGAGGAGTGCTTGCGTGTGGTGATGGGGGCTTGGGGCGAGGATCCGGAGGAGGAGGCCGTGCTCGACGAGCTGGAAGTTGTAAGAATGGTTTTCCCCCACACCAGGCCGCCATTGAGTGGAGGGTTATTTCTCTTCTTTTTACGACCGCCGATGCCGACGCCGCCTCCCAGCATTGTGAACAAGGGCCTACGGCCTGTGTCGTCGTCGGTGGGGTAGGGAGGAAGGTGGTGTGAGAGAAGGCATGGGGATAAGTATGGTAATGCTATCGGCTGAAGGAATGCCCGACATTGAACAGCATGTCCACCAGCTTTAGGGAAGGGTGTGGTGAGGGGATGAGGGGATGGGGCCTTTTGATGCTCGCAGCGTACTGCTTCCGTGGTGGAGAGGCTGTGGTAGGAAGCCCTCAGACAGAGAAGGTTGCCTTCGATTTCAGGATTCTGGGCAATCCCCCAACAAGCACGATTGTCTACGGCGCTACCACCATTGTACACGAGGCCCTCTCGTAGCAGTGGCGGGAAGGGCCTATTCTGGATGTCCGGGTGTAAAAGGCGTTCCCAATATTACACTGCGGCGTGAGGGAGTTCGCTGGGGTCTGTCGGCGAAGAAAACCGCCCAGCTTCCAAGCAACGCGCCCTCATCATCTCAGGCCCACTTCACACACAGACACACAGAAGACACACCACAGGGCATGCGAACATGGTCGCGGGCGGTGGATGAAGGATGGCAGTCCAGCAACAGCATTTGGCGCATCACGTGGCCGGAGCAACACCCGTCGACCTCCCCCCCTACCCCCTCTCTCCAGTCCATAAAATACTTATCACCTGGATCAAAGAAATGGATCGCTCCTTGAAATTTATGACCTGCTGTCCCCCTAATCTTCCTTTGACCTCGCTGCACCCCACAGAAACCAAATAGTTCATGCCGCCTGCCAGTCCACCACCACCGCCGCATAACAATCCGGCCATCTTTCTCCAGGGTATCGACTGCATGACCATCGAACATTACGCCCTTCCACCCCTGGGAGCGCAAGACGTGCGTATCGCAGTGAAAGCCGTGGGTATCTGTGCCTCGGACGTGCATTACTTGCGCAAAGGCCGCATTGCCGACTTCATCGTCAAAGCACCCATGGTGATAGGCCACGAGAGCGCGGGAGAGGTGGTAGCTGTGGGGGAGGCCGTCACAGCTCTCGCCGTGGGAGATCGCGTGGCAATGGAACCAGGCATAGCCTGCCAGCGATGCAAGCCATGTAAAACCGGGGCCTATAATCTATGTCCTGACATGAAGTTCTTTGCGACCCCGCCCGTGCATGGCTCCCTCGCGCACTTTGTCCACCACCCTGCGGACCTTTGCTTCCCCTTACCCAGCCTCTTATCCTATGAAGATGGCGCCATGTGTGAGCCACTTGCCGTGGGTGTGTATGCCTGCATCAAGGCCAACATTCGACCAGGGATGCGCGTGCTCATCACAGGGGCGGGACCCATTGGCTTGGTCACTCTTTTGAGCGCCGGAGCGTTTGGGGCCTCAGAGATTGTAATTACAGACGTGGATGAACGACGACTTGCTATTGCTGCTGCTGCTGCCCCAGGGGTAAAAGCCTTGTGTGTGGCAGGGAAGACCATGGCTGAAGTGCTAGTAATGATCGGAGGGCCGGCCTCAGTGGATGTCACGATGGATTGCGCTGGTTTTGAGACCACGGTGGAGGTCGCGTTGGAGGCAACGACTAACGGAGGAAAAGTATTGTTGATTGGGATGGGCTGTAGCACCCGCAGTATGCATGTGCCGTTACTGCCTGCTGCTATAAGAGAGGTGGATTTACTTGGGAGTTTCAGGTATCGCAATGTCTATCCTACGTGTTTGGCTCTCATAGAATCGGGGAGGATAGATGTGAGGAAACTGATTACGCACCGAGTGGACCTTTCGGGGGAGGGGCGTTTCACGGCCGAGCTGGTGATGGAGGGCTTTGCATTGTCGGAAAAAGGGGGGGATGTGGTAAAGGTAATGTTCAATCTGTAATAAGGAGGGGATGGAGAAAGCAAGAAGAAGAATAAAAAGGTTATTGAAGCACATAAACGCAAAGTATTTCTTTCAGAAGCAGTGAGAGCAGAAAAAAAAGTAAGCACGAAGTGCGGATGATGACTGTAAGTAGAAAGCAGCAGGCAGGTGATATGGTAGATATGAGGGATGAAAGGAGGGGAGCACAGAGGAGAAATGCTTCGCATCACCCTGATTTTCACATGTGAGTTGGTCCTAAAACAACGTGGTGTGTATATTTGTGCGGCTTCGGGCTTTATCTTCTCTAAGCGTGTGAGGGGTAGATAAATTTGACAACCTTGACAACCCAAAAGCGAATGCCAAGTCTGCCCGAAAATATTTGATCCCTTCACCGATTTCTCTTTGTTTTGAACCAGTTGATCAAATTACACGAAAAACTTCTCTGCGAAGCACCAAACTTTAAACGTATAGCCCGAATGAATGGATACATTTTTGAGGACTGTTTGATGTCGTGATGAAGCTTGGCCTGAGATAACGTAAGATTTTGTTCCTTCAAGTCACAGTCTTCTCCCTAACTCTCGCTCCCTTCTGTCTTCAGTGATCGATGTCCCTTCCACCTCCACGAAAGCACTATGTATAGAACAGAAACCAGGGCAAAAATTACTCTCGGGAGATTCAGTACACGTCTCTACTTTAAGTCCCCGGATCTTTTACATATTTTCCTTCTTTTATTCTACTTCCTGTCTCACTCAACTTTAACGTAAAATACACTGGTATCGGGCATTGTCGTTTTCATTAACTTTTCATCATACAGCACTAATTTGCACAACGGCGCTTAACGAAATTCTGGGCATACGCATGCGCCAAAGGCCGCACCAGGTTCCATACTTCTCGCAAGACTTCTTCCTCATGATCCTCCATGCTTTGGTGATGAGGCGTCTGCAAAATTTTTTTGTTCCCCTCTTGAGCAGGAAGCAGGACTGAGACTTTGTTCGTCACTGATGAAGAGAATCGCCACATGGCAGAACGAAGTAACGCCTTGACCACCTCGTCCTCCACTCCCTTCCGTCCTTCCCTCGCTTCTCCCCTGCCCACTCTCTCCACACAAGCCAATCGCCGTTTCTCCTCGGACGACAAGCGAGATTGATATATCTCCTCCACAACTCCACTCACGTGGAAGTCAATTGCAGACCACGGGATATCCCCCTCGTTTTCCCCGCCCGATGCCACATTCAACCGCCAGACTGCCGGCCAGTTTTCCAAGGGAGGAGCGACAGCAACAGCATTAGCAGAACCAGAAGAAGAAGCAGCAGGAACAGCAGCTGGAAGAGCAGGGTCAGTCGCATCTGCTATTTTTTCCCCGGGCATTGTTGCCAAGGAGGGGAGCCAAGATTGAGGTAAGGGCTGGCCATGGGCTTGGATCTGCCAGATTAACCACCGACACCAGGGACGGGGAGAATCAAGGTACTCCATCAATTTCTTCTTGCTTACGTAGTCGAGTGAAGACAGGGAGAGGATGCTGGAAAAGCTTTTATCGCTGCTTTTCTTGTTGTCGTTGTTGTTGTTGTTGTTGTTGTTGTTGTTGTTGTTGTCTTCGTCCTCCTTCTCCTGTTGTTGTTGTTGTTGTTGTTGTTGTTGTTGTTGCAGCAGGCTCTGATGACCGCATTTCTGCTGCTGCTGTTCATTTGTTGTTGTTGTTGTTGTTGTTGTTGTTGTTGTTGTCTTCGTCCTCCTTCTCCTGTTGTTGTTGTTGTTGTTGTTGTTGTTGTTGTTGCAGCAGGCTCTGATGACCGCATTTCTGCTGCTGCTGTTCATGTCTTCGTCCTCCTTCTCCTGTTGTTGTTGTTGTTGTTGTTGTTGTTGTTGTTGCGTGGAGGTGTAGCGGACAGCGAGGGTGTGTGGACCAAAAAAATAATTTCGTTGCTTCTCTCTTTCCCTATTTCCTCCTCATTGTCGTTGTTCTCGTCCTGTACCGCTAACCGGGCACGCCAGAGCTTGGCCAGATTCCGAAGCATGTGGGCATCACATGCCATTCCTCCATAATGCCGCCTCGCCACCATACACCGCAACAATAACTGGCACTCCCTCGACGACAAATCTCCCTCCCTCCTTTCCTCCTCCCCACTTTCTCCTGCCAGGCTAGCATCATCCACATCGGGCAAAGGGTCCAATATTTGGTGATAAAGCGAGCAAGAGAAATCCGTGTATTTTCCTGTGGCTATTTCATAGAGCATGCGTACTATTACTTTTCTAAATGCGGCATCGGGTTTATATGTCTCTCCCGCCATCATCAACCAGGTAAAAATGACCAAGGCCGGTGGGTGGCATATTCCATCTTCTAACATGATGATAGGAAGACGACGGTAGAGCTCAAGAGGGGCCCGATGCAATAGCTGGAGACCGACTTTGGCTGTGGCTTCCGCCCGCGAGCGGCGTATGTTCTTTTGCAGAGCGGATTTGAGGACTGAGAGGGGGATATCGGGGAGTGGGAGGTGGTGGGGTTGATGGTGGTTTGGGGGGAAGGAGGTAGAGGGGGAGGAGGAGAAAAAGGGAAGAAGGGGCGCTATGTTGGTGCGGAGAAGGAGCCGTGCGGTTTTGGAGCCTGGGAGGATGATTTCTTTTTCCCACCAGTACTCTTGTTGCTGTTTGTCCCGCAAACCGACAGGGGGCATGATTTTCGTGGATGGCTGTGAGTGAGGGGTTGTATTCGCGTCCCATGTCCAATCGAATGTGCTGTCTTCTGCGTTGCGTGTGAGGGTAAATATCTCCTTTCTGTATTGCACTGCCACAGCCCGCTTGAGAATGTCAAAGGCGTTTTTGCCTTCCACTCCAATTGAACGTGGTGGGGCTGGTGGTGCTGCAGCCGCTTGGAAGGAAGGAGGAGGAGACAGAAGAGGAGAAGGCTGCGACGCCGTTGACGAGATGGAAGAGGCAGACACTGCTGCTGTTGCTCCTGGGGATGGTGGCGGTGGCTGCATTGGCGTAGCTGCACAAGTCTGCGAGATCGGAGGCGACAAATGTGTTGTTGACGAGATTTCTGCCGCTGTTTTTTTCTGTGCTTCCTTTCCTTCCTCTGTTGCCCCTTTCTCCCCCTCCCCTTCGTCCTGCTCTTCCTCTTCCCCCAACATCACAACCACCTTGTCGACTGCCGGCCTGGCTTTTCGCCTCTGCTCTCTATCTCCTTGGCATGCATCGACATGGGATTGCAACGTCAAGGGAAAACCCTGCCCGCACAGGGGACAGGTGTAAAACGCAGAGCCATCTGCAGCTCGCAAGGCCGCCGCAGCATCCGCCTTGGTCTTGGTGGTGGAGCTCGTCGGTGTACGGCGCGTCGTCGCCCAAGCGAAGAGAGTGGTTTTCTGAGACGGCAGTGGCGGGCCTCCGGCCTGGGAGCCGCTGCTCAGCGAGCGCTTCCTGGAAGACGACATGGTTTTCCGCTGCTCTGCGGTGATTGCGGGATGGGAAAGGTTGTGAGTGTATTGTCTTATTATGTATGCTTGTCCATGGAACATGCGTCGGCTTGGTGGCTAGTAGTCCTGTTTACACTGCGCCGAGTGTTCAACCCGCGAACGCAGAGCCTCACTTCATGGGCTGAAACATCCTCCCTCCCTTTTACCCGCCACTCAGTCAGTCTACGCATTCAGAGCTTCATTTCACAGCATCATGTCTGAGGCATTACTAAGTCCGACGAATTTTGTTTTTCTGCCTCTGACCACTTTTCACTTCTCTCACGCACCCTCCCCCGGCACATTAAAAACAGGAAGCCATTAGACTTATACCACCCCATATGTGCTCCTTGCATCCAGCCGTTGCTGCCGTACCAATACGACTGATTCCATAAAAAAGATAAGCAGCACTTACTTTTTTCTCCTGCTTAGGCTAGGCGATTTAGGCGCGTTGTTGGCGATAATGGCCTGGCGGGAGGCCTGGCCTCCGCAGATGCGCCACGCAAGGAGAGCTACTACACCTTTAGCTATGATTGTGTGAGTGCGGGGCCTTGAAGGCGGCGCCACTGGTCTTGCTCATGTGGCCGTGTGGTCGGTGTATGTCTTTGAAATGGGAAATGGATCAGAATATTTTTTGACATCCTTATCACATAGATGGGCACAAGTATCCCACCCCCCCGAGCAACTTGTGCTGACATGGTACGATACACAGACGAGGGCATGCGGACCATGGAGTCTTCCAAGGAAAGAGACATGCAAAAGGAAGACCATAATGTGAAGGATTGCAAACGGTCAACAGCAGTGCCCCCCCCCTTTTTTTTGCCTCCCTCCTTCCCAAAAATGCATTGACAACAATTTGGTAGAGGAATAACTGAGTGTTCATTCCCAAAGGTTCATTTTACTGAAGAAAATTAGTCTTCACACAAAGCGAAGCGAAAAGCGGGGCCCCGCAGTAACTCCCCTTCCAGGGCGTACCTGGCCCCGCGGGCAGAATTCTCACCCATGTGACCATCTATCCCCCACCACCAGCGAAATTTCGAGCACTACCACGCACCACCCCGCAATCACTACAATACGTGAACAATGGCTGAGGCAGTACCGACGCCCACGTTGCCGCCTTCCTTAGGTGAGTCTCGTATGTCGACACACGTAGGGCTTTCCCTAATTCTCTCTATCTGCGTCCTCTCCCTCCACCACCTTCACGCCAAACCCTTCCCCTTTCGGCTCCCTCCCCCTCCCCCAGCCAACCTCTCCACGGACCTTGTGGTCTTTATGCTACAATTTCTCGGCGCTAAAGACACGGCGCGCATGTGCCGAATCAGCCCTGCTTTCCACAAGTTCGTCCAGGCGAACGACGAGGCCCTTTTTCGCCCGCACGTGCTTAGGCAGCGTCTGGTCTCCCAACCCACACCCCTTACGCCCCAGCAGAACCTTGCCGCCGCCTATGCCTTGCAAAACGCCTTGGCGCCACCGGGCGGTTGGAAAGGGCTGTATCACGTCACGAAGCACTTGCTGGGGGTGCCGTGCTTGGGCTACTTCCGGCGCGTGCCCCGAGACTTCGGAACGGATTACAGAGGACAGCTCATGCGTCTGCGGCCCAACCTCAAAAGGAAGGGTAGTTTAGAGATATGGAGCAACCTTCATCCCACGACAGGCCTTGGGCTGTCTCTGGAAATTCTCACGCCCACAGGTACGGTTATTACAAACCATACATCTTTCTTTCGGCTATGTGAACAGCGAGAGACAGCGGGCGGCTTAAGTATGAAGGGGCGCACAATCGACCAGGAACTCGAGATAGAGTGGTGCGCCCACAATGCCGTCAGCGGCCATAAAGACGAGGACGAGGCGGCAGGCAGTCAGACCTTTAATGAGGACGGGCAAAGTCCTTGCTTCGACATAACCCTTCACCCGGATGAGATGGTGGACGGCCAGACAATTCTTATCCAACGAAGTTTTCACGCATTGCTCTCAGAGCCACCATCGTTATTGCTCTCTGAAAGCAGCAGCTGCCAAGAGCTGGAAGGCCTGCGTGGATTTTGGGTGGGGACGTACGGCAGCCACGGGCAGGAGATCATCCAAGTGCGTTTCACGACCACAACCAAGACGACTGCGACTACAACAGACGACAGTAGCGCTACAGCAGACTTAGCAGTAGCATCAGCAGCCGCACCCCCACCCGTCATTATGGAGGGCATGAAAATCGTGGGTGACGCCAATGTGCCGGCGAACGAGTGGTCATTCCGCGTCGATGTATCGACTGGGGCGCTCGACAAGGCTCGAGCTCTCGGAGCCGACATGCGGCCCATCTACACGCTTGACAGTCACATGCAGCCCAGGTCTCGTGTCTTGTCGCAAGAGGCGCGCCGGATTCATTCAGTTTATCGGGGCAAAGGGCAGATTAACATGGTTCCTGGAATTTGGAGCCCACAGGAGGTGGGAGTGGATGTTGTAGTGTTACGACCAGAGGAGAATGAGGGAAAGGGTGGATTGTGGGTGATCTGGCATGATGTGGAGTATACTTCCCGACATTGCATTGAGTTGACTCGCTTGGTGGAGACGAAAGCGGGCGAGGAACATCACGGACAGGAGGAAGAAGAAGACAATGTGGGGGAGTGAGGAGACGAGGAGTGGTGATGTAGAGGCGGAATGAGGAACGTACACGAAGAGGACTAAAAAGTGATGCGATGGTGGGTGGAAGCTAAAGAAAGGAAATAGCAAGCACTCATATCAGTCACTCATCTCCAGCAGCGTGTTGGCGCTTGGAAGCATGCTCCTTCACGCATAATAAGATCTTGTTGTTACCACTCACTTGCCTACTTTGTTTGGTCTCTTTCTTTCTTCTCTCTTTATAAGTCGTCATCTCCCTCATGTTTCGACCCTTTGTCTCCTCCTGACAAGGCCGCCACTATCTTTCCGGCGCGTTTCCTCCTCGCTTGCTTTGTCACCTCATCCTCTCCCTCCTCGGGCTTATCTTGTGTTAGTCTATTCTCCTCCTTAGCCTCGTCTTTTTCGTCATTGCTGTCACCTGGTCCCCTCATTTGTCCTTGTTGTAGGTAGCCCTCTGCCTCCGCCAAAACACGCTGCACGAGAGGGGAGGTGAGGAAGAGAGTGAGAGTGAGGGAGGGGGTCTAAAGTGGTGACGACATAATAGAAGAGGGGGAACGACTCGTCTTCCCGCTTTCGACACCCATTTTCCCGTCCTCACCTCCTTGGCCCCACCTCGTAGGGTGCTCACATAGGGAAGCACCAGTTTGTCGAAGAACTTCTTGTCGATGGTGCTTTTGGTGTACATATGCTTCAAAATCCATACTTGCCGCTTGGTCTGAAACTTCCATCCGCCGCCTCGCTCCTATCGGTATAGGGGAAATCGCGGGAGTTATGCAAAAGAAAAAATATTGGAATACGTGATGAACCTGTTACAGGGAAAAATCTACATGAAGGCGGAGTGTTTCACAACCTCGTCACTGACAAGTGTTTTCCCATCTGACTGACTTTTTCATAGCCCCGGTTGGCGTGACACGCAGGCCTGCTCGGCAGCCAGGTGAAGGACTCGTCATGCGTGCATCCGAAGAGAATAAAGATATGAATATAGACTTACCCGCTGTGCCCACAGTTGCAGGTATTCCTTGGCTGCTTGCGCACCTCTCTCGAGGAGTTGCTTCTGCATGTGAATGAAGGAGAAGAGAGGGTCGAGACAGAGCAGTACGCAGACGAGGGGTCGCAGACGAGGGGTCGTTTAGAGGAGCGATGTAATATGATGGCTGTCCTCCCGCTTTCCAAGATTGTAGCAAACAGGCACGCCCCCGTCCTCCCTCAATGCCGGGCACGTGGCAAGCATCAATCCCCCCCACCTAGGCAAATGGACGCACCTCTGCCTCGGCGGACGCGCTTGGTTTGGCTTTCTTTTTGGAGCTGGCTTTGGAAGCACGGGCAGCGGCCAGCTTCCGCTTCTGTTTCCTCTTCCGCTTACCCATTGGTTGGGCATTTGCTGCGGTCTCGGCCGCAGACTCCTCCTCGTCCGTTGGCATGATGCGTCCTGTCCGTTTTATAGGGGGAGGGGAGGAGCGATGAATAAAGTTATGTTTGCATGGGTGGGCACCCACTCCCCATATCCGTCACCGGCAGGATCCTTCTTGTTTTTGCTGCCCTAAAGAATTTGGCGGGGCATCGAGCTGCGTCTCGTATGCCCCTTGGTATGTGTCCCAAACAGCACACAATCCTCCTGCCCATCAAGCCATCCTCGCATATCTTCAACCACTCAGCCAGCCCCAACTTTCCGCAAAAAAGGCCGCTTTTTCAAACCCTTATAAAAACTGAAGACTTATGTAAGACCGATGAACCATAATCCTTCACAGTATAGTTGTGGTTGCAGTGGTTTATCCTCGAATTCGACCAGTAAGCGTTGTTGTTGAATTGACCAGGTAATTGGCCATTTACCTCCTGCCTCTCGGCCCATAGCCTCGAAAATGCCATTGCTGTTGCAAACCAATCAGCGTACGAGTCCTAGCGCATCGATCATGAAATAAAAAAAGTACAGACTCAAATCAGTTAAACGTCTTTCAGTGTGACCCTTTGTTCTATACTTTATCCGCTTGAAACCCCTACCCGCCTCTCCTCTCCTTATCTCTGTTTCTGTCTCTGCCTCTCTGTCTCTGCCTCTCTCTCTCTGTCTCCGTCTCTCTCTTTTACTTCTACATGTACACGTACCTACATACCTATGTGACTAGACAACTATACGAACACTATCCTTACCACCCCTTCACCTACATCTTCGTCTTCAAAGTACTCTCCTCGTCCATCAAGGCAATCACATGCGCCATGACCCCCTTAGCCAACCCGCCATCCATCTCCAAATTTATATACCCCTCCCCTCCTGCTCCTGCTCCTCCTTTCGCCCCACCTCCACCTGCTCCTCCTTCATCATCCAGCTCAGAAACTGCCACATTACCCCCAGCCCCCTGCTTTCCTACCCCCCTAGAGCCCGCTGGTCGACCCGGCAATCGTTTCCCTCCTCCAAGCCCTCCCCCCCCCACTCCCTCAGCACGGGTATGGTACCCCCCTTCAAGCACACTGATGATTTTTCCAGAGGTCAGATCCATTACGCCCACCAACTCGCGCGTGAGCCACGCGTAGTCCTCGTCGGTTAAGTAATGATAAAAATCATCCACGTGACCATCAAATCTGGGACATAAGGGGGGAGAGCGGGGAGATGTTGAGCGTGGGAGAATGGAGATAGGGGTGGATGACGCGTGCGCATAACGAGGTTCTTCCACGTTAAAATAAACTCCCAACCTCAAAAGGAAGGGTAGTTTAGAGATATGG